>JBAMHZ010430696.1:0-10826 GCA_037177395.1 Alpinia galanga | reverse complement strand
GTTTGTGCTTCTCAAAAAGACATGAAAGAAAATTTATGATTTTGAGAAATATTTTGTTTCAAATGCTACCATAAAAAAGGAAAGGTTTTATAAGCTGAATAAATGAGAATTCCAAATGAAAGGCAACAGGCTCAAATTTATTTGAAAGAGTGGTGACCTGCCAATGGCATGGCTCCACTGATCTTACAAAGTTTGGAAAATGGTAAATATAAATCGAAGGTTCATTGAACACAATAACCGTTGTTCCCTCTGACAACCTTGAATTCCACTGTTTGGATGCTTCAGATTCAGGGTCTCCCTGACATTCCATTGTGCCTCAAATGAACGAAGATCAGCTCGATGCAGTTACTTTGTCTTTTGGTCCTTAACTTTTGCATAGGTCGCCCTTTCGGGTTTTCGACCTATCAGGCTAATTATTTTTCTGTTTGATGTCTCTAATTTTTGCCTGGGCCGCCCTTTCGGGTTTTCGACCCACCGAGACGCTCATTTTTGCCTAAGCCGCCCTTTCGGGTTTTCGACTTACCGAGCTGTTCTTTTATTTTTAGACAAAGTATTTCTTGACTGCATCCGCATTCACGGGACGAGGGAGCTCATCCCCATCCATAGTCGTAAGAATCAGCGCACCACCAGAGAAAGTTCTCTTGACGACATATGGGCCTTCGTAATTAGGCGTCCACTTGCCCCTAGAATCGGGTTGGAAAGATAAAACCTTCTTGAGCACAAGATCTCCTTCTTGAAACACACGAGGACGAACCTTCTTGTCGAAAGCCTGCTTCATCCTCTGTTGATAAAGTTGTCCGTGGCACAAGGCCTTCATGCGTTTTTCTTCAATTAGATTCAACTGATCATATCTGCTTTGGCACCACTCAGCTTCTGATAACTGGGCCTCCATTAGAACTCTCATTGATGGAATCTCAACCTCCACAGGGAGTACTGCTTCCATACCATACACCAAAGAAAAGGGGGTTGCCCCTGTTGAAGTACGCACTGAAGTGCGATACCCATGCAAAGCATACGGTAACATCTCATGCCAGTCTTTGTATGTGACCACCATCTTCTGCACTATCTTCTTGATATTCTTGTTTGCAGCTTCAACTGCGCCATTCATCTGAGGTCTGTAAGGAGAAGAATTGTGATGCTCAATCTTGAACTCTTCACACAAATCTTTCATCATCTTGTTATTCAAGTTCGTTCCATTATCTGTAATGATTCTGTTGGGCACACCATAACGGCAGATGATCTGATTCTTGATAAAGCGGACCACAACTTGCTTAGTCACATTTGCATAAGATGCTGCTTCAACCCACTTGGTGAAGTAATCAATAGCCACTAGAATGAAACGATGCCCGTTTGAAGCCTTCGGTTCGATTCTACCAATCATATCGATGCCCCACATAGAGAAGGGCCACGGAGAAGAAAGAACATTAAGTGTAGTTGGTGGTACATGAATTCTGTCAGCATAAATCTGGCATTTGTGGCATTTCCTTGCGTGTTTGCAACAATCTGTCTCCATCGACATCCAGTAGTAACCTGCTCTCAACAACTTCCTTGCCATTGCATGTCCATTGGAGTGAGTTCCAAAGGAGCCTTCATGTACCTCGTGCATCAAAGATTCTGCTTCTTGCTTATCTACACACCTGAGTAGTACCATGTCAAAGTTTCTTTTGTACAAAACATCCCCATTTAGGAAGAAATTACCAGACAATCTTCTCAAAGTTCTCCTGTCTTTGTTGGATGCTCCAGGTGGATATTCCTGGCTTTGAAGGAAACACTTGATATCATGGAACCAGGGCTTATCATCAACAACCTCTTCGACTGCAAACACGTGAGCGGGCCTCTCGAGGCGCTGAATTCTGATTGTTGGCAAATTGTTCCGGTGACTCACTTCGTACATGGAGGATAAAGTTGCTAACGCATCTGCCATCTGGTTCTCATCACGAGGGATGTGGTGAAGCTCCACTTTGTTGAAGAAGGTTAGCAAACGCCTTGCATAATCTTTGTATGGAATCAAGCCGGGGTGGCGAGTTTCCCATTCTCCTTTGATTTGGTTGATTACGAGAGCTGAATCCCCGTAAATGTCAAGGTTCTTGATTTTCAAGTCAATGGCTTTTTCAATGCCCAGGATACATGCTTCATACTCTGCCACATTGTTGGTGCAATCAAACTGTAACCTTGCAGCGAAAGGGAGATGATTACCTTCAGGAGTGATAATAACTGCCCCAATTCCATTGCCAAAGACATTCACGGCTCCATCAAAAATCAAACCCCATCTAGACTCGGGATCTGGACCTTCTCCAAGCAATGGTTCATCACAATCCTTCATCTTCAAGTGCATAATCTCTTCATCAGGAAAGTCAAACTTGATGGGTTGATAGTCCTCAATTGGTTGGTGAGCCAAATGATCAGCAAGAACACTTCCCTTAATTGCTTTCCGGGTGCGGTATTCGATATCATACTCGGATAACAACATCTGCCAACGAGCAATTCTTCCTGTCAGAGCGGGTTTCTCAAAGATATACTTGATCGGGTCCATTTTGGATATTAGCCAGGTGGTGTGGTTAATCATGTAGTGACGAAGACGCTTGGCAGCCCAGGCTAGTGCACAACAAGTTTTCTCAAGTAGGGAGTACCTGGACTCACAATCTGTAAACTTCTTGCTCAAGTAGTAGATGGCATGTTCTTTCCTTCCGGTCTCATCCTGTTGTCCGAGCACACAGCCCATAGAATCTTCTAACACAGTCAAGTACATAATCAGAGGCCTTCCTTCAACTGGAGGTATAAGAATTGGAGGTTCTAGCAGATAATTCTTGATACTATCAAAAGCCTTTTGACAATCTTCGGTCCAAACAACCCCTTGATCTTTTCGAAGCAACTTGAATATAGGTCCGCACGTGGCTGTCATGTGTGAGATGAAACGAGAAATGTAATTTAGACGCCCAAGAAAACCTCTCACTTGTTTCTCTGTTTGTGGAATCGGCATTTCTCTAATGGCCTTGACCTTGTCAGGATCTACTTCAATACCTTTCTGACTGACAATGAAACCCAAGAGTTTTCCAGATCTAACACCAAAGGTACATTTGTTGGGATTCAGTCGAAGTTGGTACTTTCTCAGCCGTTGAAACATCTTCAGCAAGTACTCGACATGTTCTTCTTCAGTGCCTGACTTGACAATCATATCATCCACGTACACTTCTATCTCTTTGTGCATCATGTCATGAAAGAGAGTGGTCATGCCTCTTTGGTAAGTGGCACCTGCATTTATCAACCCAAAAGGCATTACCCTGTAACAAAAGGTGCCCCAAGGCGTGATGAAAGATGTCTTTTCTCTGTCTTCAACTGCCATCTTGATCTGATTGTACCCAGAGAAACCGTCCATGAAGGAGAAGACCTTGGACTTTGCAGCGCTGTCAACCAATACATCGATGTGAGGTAGAGGAAAGTCATCTTTCGGACTAGCCTTGTTCAAATCCCGGTAGTCAACGCACATCCTGACCTTGCCGTCCCTCTTTGGAACAGGCACTATGTTGGCTAACCATTGAGGATACTCTGATGTGACAAGAAAACCTGCATCGATCTGCTTCTGTACTTCCTCTTTGATCTTGAGAGCCATGTCAGGGCGAGTTCTTCTCAGTTTCTGTTTGACCGGTGGGCATTCGGGCTTCAAAGGCAAACGGTGCTCCACAATACGGGGATCCAAGCCGGGCATATCTTGGTACGACCATGCGAACACATCGACGTATTCTTTGAGTAATTCAATCACCCTTCGTTTGACAGTTGCCTCAAGCGATGCCCCAATCTTGACTTCCTTCTTATCTTCCTCGGTTCCCAAGTTAATCACCTCTACTACCTCCTCATGAGGCCGAATGGTTTTCTTTTCATATTCCAATAACCGAGCAAGTTCCTCCGGGATTTCATCATCCTCCTCCTCTTCAGCCTCGTAGACAGGAGATTCGAAGTTGGGAGAGAGTGCAGGGTTATTATGTTCAACGGGCTCATAAATGCCTAGTCTGCATATGATTGATGATTGACTTTAGAAAATGAGTGAACAATGCAGACTTTTTATAATTAATTGAAATCAGAAAACAAAAATAAAATATTTTGGGTTTTTTGTGTTACCATTTTCCAGAAAGAGCAATAAGCATAGATATCAGGATAAACCACATTTTCCATTAATAAGAGTAGTGCTTGAAACAAAACAGCCCTACATAATTGCGCTTTCGTCCTGGGCAAGACGAAAGGATCCTTTTTTGAAAAACAAACAAACAGAAAAACAAAGACACATTACTTTGATGCATGAACCACTGAAGGGATGTCAACCGCGTCCCAGTTGCGAACAAGTTTTCCAGGTGTGACAAATGCAAGCACTATCTCTTCAGGAGCATCTTCCAAGACAGCATTGGCTTCTGGCGAGTTGTTGATGAACCCGGCGCTACAAAAGGTGCTAGTAATGGAGCTTGATCCAACACTGTTCGTTGCGGATCCTGCAGAAGAAGCAAATCCCAGTCCTTCACGGTTTTTACTCTCCAGCAACTGCACAACTTTTCCCCATCCTACACCTGTTCCTTCCTGCACCACTTTCTGTGCGCTCTTCCAAGTAGCAAAAGATACTTCATTTTTCTCTGGCTTTTTACCCTCTAAAGTCAGGCCTTGGAAAGAGGTTCCTTCTGTTTCATCAGCACCAATAAAGGAAAAAGCTGACAAATGACTAACCAACAAGGCTTCCTCTCCACTCACAGTGATCAATTTCCCATTTCTGACAAACTTCAGCTTTTGATGCAAGGTGGACGTCACGGCCCCAGCTCCATGGATCCATGGCCTACCCAAAAGGCAACTGTATGCGGCTTGGATATCCATCACCTGGAATGTAATTTGGAAAACAAACGGCCCAATTGTAATGGGCAAATCAACCTCCCCGATAACAGACTTTCTTGATCCATCAAACGCTTTGACAACCACCCCGCTTCTTCTCATGGGAGGCCCCCGGTAGGAAAGTTGATCTAATGTGGATTTGGCCATTACATTCAATGAGGAACCAGTGTCCACAAGTACATTCGACAGAGCATCTGACTTGCAGTTCACCGATATATGTAACGCCAGATTGTGGTTCCTCCCCTCCTCAGGAAGCTCTTCATCACTAAAACTTAAATTATTGCAGGCAGTAATGTTTCCTACTATACTGTCCAATTGATTAACAGTCACGTCCCTCTCCACAAAAGCTTGGTCCAACACCTTCATTAGAGCCTCACGGTGTGCTTCTGAGTTCAATAGCAGAGACAAAATGGATATCTTAGAGGGAGTTTGCAGCAGCTGGTCTACTACTTTATACTCACTCTTCTGGATCAGTTTCAGAATCTCGTCATGATCAGAATTCTTGCTAGTCCCATTGGATTGGCCTACTTCCTTCCTTGTACCGGGGCCATTCACTGTCGCCTGTTTAACTGCCGGATCATTCACTTTCTTTGCAAACAAAGTGGGGATAACACGTCCATTCCTCAGAACTTTACCGTCACTAGCAATGTTGTCCACAGAAATCGCAGGAGTTAGAGAGGGCAAAGGCACCTCCTGTCCACCTTCCAACATCGTGGCACTATACTTGTAAGGGACCGCTTTTAGAGAAGCATACGGCATAGGTCCTGGCAAGCTAATCACCAGTGGAGTAGTAGTTGATTCCCCACTGTTATAGCTTATTTCCAACCGCTGAAACTCGGGGGTAATGACGCACACTTCTTTGTCCTTCCTCGTGATGATAAGTTCTCTGCTGTCTATCAGCCCTTGTACGTCCTCTTGTACCTTCGGGCATCCTTTTACATTCACAGGACATATTTCACACGCTGCATGATCATGGTCAAACAGAGCTGCCTCGCACATCTTGATATGTATTGGGACCAGGGGAGTTCGAACGTGCTGGACGTTCAGGATGACACCGTCTTCATCACAATCTTGTATCATGTTAACAGCAGGCCCATGGTTCGGTAGAGGGTTCGCCTGAACATTGGGATTCTGATCTTTAAAGGATAGCAAGTTGGCCCGGACTAGTTTTTGCACTTCATTCTTCAGGACATAGCAGTTTTCAACGTCATGACCTGGGGCCCCTTGGTGGAAAGCGCAGGTTAAATCATGACGAAACCAGGGAGGTAAAACATCTGGTGTACGAGGGGGTGTTCTGACCTGGACAAGGTTTTTGGCGAGCAGGGCGGGGAGTAAGTCAGCATATTTCATCGGGATTGGATCAAAGGTTGTTTTCTGGCGGTTTTGTGAGTGATATGGTTGTTGGGGGGGTTGCGGGCGATTTTGTTGTTTTTGAGGGTATTGTGGCTGATGGTATTGCTGTGGAGGGTATTGTTGTGGAGGGTATTGTTGTGGAGGGTATTGTTGTGGAGGGTATGGGTAGGGGTAATGTGGCCTTTGTTGGTGATATGATGGGTTTGGGATAGCGGATGCGACATTCGCAACCTGACGATATGGGGTGAAATTCTGCTGAGGCTTACCATGAGCTACCATTCCCACCTCTTGATCTTTCTTCTTCGCAAAGTGGCCTCCAAACTTCTTGGCATTACTTGCGGCAGGGGTACTTTCCACAGCCAAACGTCCCTCTCGGACACCTTCCTCTAATCGTACCCCCATGTTGACCATTTCGGTGAAGTCTGTTGGTGCACTTGCAACCATTTTCTCGTAATAAAACTGGCTCAGGGTCTTCAGAAATATTTTGGTCATTTCCCTTTCTTCCAACGGCGGGACAATCTGGGCAGCCACTTCCCTCCAACGCTGGGCATACTCCTTGAACGTTTCCTTCTCTTTTTGTGTCATCGCACGGAGTTGATCACGATCTGGGGCCATGTCCAGATTGTACTTATACTGCCGGATGAACGCTTCACCCAGGTCATTGAAAGTACGAATGCTCGCACTGTCCAAATTCATATACCACTTCAGAGCGGCCCCAGTCAGGCTGTCCTGAAAGAAATGAATAAGCAGCTTATGATTGTCAGTATACATGGACATTTTCCGCGCGTACATCACCAAGTGACTGCGGGGACAAGAGTTTCCTTTATACTTCTCGAAGTCTGGCACCTTGAACTTGTGAGGGATAGTAACATTTGGGACCAAGCATAATTCACAGGCGTCCTTCCCGAACAGATCTCTTCCTCGGAGGGCTTCGACTTCCCTTTGCATACCATCAAATCTTTCTTGGAGTTCTTCCATCTTGTCGAAGGCTACAACATTTTCAGCTTGGAAAATTGGTTCAACCTCTTGTTGAATAGTGTGAATCAGTGGAGCTGAATAAGTCATTGCAGCTTGAGGGAAAGAGGTACTGGGTTGCGGAACTGGTGCTGACTGCTGAGCAAAAGGAGGTGGAACTTCAGATACAGCGGGCTGGGGGCTTCCACAGACTGGAGGTGGCATTCCCCATGTACAACCTGGAGGCAAAAAGAGGGGTGGAGAAGTCACCGTAGATAGCGGGGTTGTGCTCACCAAAGGCTGCTCTACAGCAGCGGCGGCAGCTTGAGAGTTCTGGGCTGACAGGAGTGCACTCATCATGGTCGTCAACCTATCCATTCCCTCTCGTAAAGTGGCAACCTCCTCCCTGAGACTCTGATTTTCTTGTTCAACTATATCCATCCTCTTCCGATTGGCCCTGGTGTTGTAAATGCGAGTTGGTTTGTGGAGAACTCGTCGGGCCACTTTCCTTGGGCGGCGGTTGATTGACTCCCCCCTTTTTGAAGTAGTGAACACAGTGTGAGACTCGATTTAGAAACCATGAATGCAACATGATGCATGCTTATGCTTATGCAAAAAGAAAGGGAACAAATTATTATCGAAGAACTTGTTAGAGAAATTGTAAACATCATAAACTGAAACACTTCACTTAAGCATTGGAATATTACAAAGAATTTATTTATTTATTTATTTTATTTTTTTTTTCAAGTCAAGAGATTTCGGGAGCTAAAATCTAAACATAAGGTCCTAAGAACTTCAGACTCAAACTCCCGGAGTAGATGGATCCTCGGAATCTGAATGTGCACGGGAGAACAAATCCATAAACCTCCTCTTCCTTCTAGCATCTTGGTGGAGCAAAGCGTCTTTCCGACGAAGCAAGTCGTCCTTCTCAATCATCCTCTGGTTCTGGATAAAAAGCTCACGGCTCTGTTGGGCTATCTTCCCCTTCAAAGTCTCATTCTCTTGCTCGAGCTCCTGGCATCTCCTCTTCCAAGTTTCTTTTTCTTGCCTTTCTTTGGTTAATTGTTCATGAAACTCTTCCTTAGTATCAAAGGGGATAGGCAAGGATGATGGTGGGATGGTGGACGATAGGTATCTAGGTAAGCGGTAGGGTAGGCCAAAGCTCTTGGTCCTATCAATAACCCACTGGGTATAAGATTCGTGCACATAGTCTGATTTCTTTCCCAACTGACTTCTGTTGAGTCTGCGGATAGCGCTCCAAGCTTGTGCGAATCTTTCCCTTTTGTTCGAGTGATCTCCATGGTTAAGATAGAATTCATTAGTCAAGGCAAGGTTGTTTGGTTTTGTCTTTATCGGGTACCCAAATTGTCGTCGAGCGAGAAGCGGGTTGTAGCTAATTCCGCCACGCATACCCAAAAGAGGTACGTTGGGATATTCACCACAACTCACAATAATCTCTCCAACATCACTAGCTGCTTGGTACCAAACAATGTCAGATGGGTCAAGAGTCATGATTCGGCGAGGCCAGGAAAGCTTGTCATCATTGGTCTTGAAGGCACGGGATTGAGGTAAGTGGAAGGTAAACCACTGATAGAGTAAAGGTGCACAACAAGAAATGGTTCCACGGCCAGCCTGGGTACGGTCATGGATAGAATGGTAGGTATCGGCGAGTAGAGTGGGTACGGGGTTCTTTGTAAGAAAGATTTTAATGGCATTGATATCGATGAAGTTGTCAACATTTGGGAAGAATAAAAGGCCATATATAAGGAGGGCTAGGATAGAATGGAAGGCAAGTATACTAGCTGCTTCAGCAAATATGGAGGCTTGTTGGTAGAGGAAGTGGGTGGGAAGACCTTGGAGGCCTCCTTTAGAGGTAAGGTTTGCTTGGATGATGGAGGTTTTAAGATGGAGGGCGGCTGCGATGTCGGAGGGTTTAGGGGTAGGCTCAAAACCATGGAAAGGTATCTTGTCTGGCACAGGTAAGCCAACTAGGTAGGAGTACTCTTCAAGTGTGGGGACAAGCTGGTAATCGGGAAATGTGAAGCAATGGTAGAGCGGGTCATAGAACTGAACCAGGGTCTCTAGGCATCCTTCCTCAACATCTACTCTAAGAATTCTGAGCAACTTCCCATGATGAGCTTGAAAATCAACTGGATCACTTACTAAAGATGCTAGCTCCCTTAATCTCAACAGGTCTGTTTTTTTGAAAAGGTACTTCCTAGTGCTTCTCAGTGGGATGTCCATATCTACAAAGTTTACAAAAAGCTTGTCTAAGTCCTTCGATAATTTGGATGAAAAAAAAGAGTTTATGCATGGATGCATGTATGCATGATTATGCCACAGTATGGAGAAAACATGGTGAAGTTAAGTCCAAAATGTTGGAGGGAAGGGTAAGCACGCCATTTGGTAAGGACTATGGTTTCATATGTACCTGTATCACGGGTTCTACCAAGTTCCCAAAGTCATTGACCACTTCCGGATATTGTCGGATTACGGGACTACTCCCGGTCCAACAACGTCCATAGGAAAGCCTCGTTTGAGTGTAGTATCGCGTATCAACCAATTCAAGACTACTCTTGATTAGCCACCGCACTACGTCCTAAAAGGCTAAGATGGGTTAAAGGTAACTAAAGGTCCTCAACTTCATAGGTCGCTTGGAAATATTAATGCTGAACACGACTACTCATGCCAACATAGTAATATTCCCAAGATCCCTCCATTGAGCGGGGTTATCACATGTGCCACATCCGAAACTCACTCTCGGAAAGACACTATGATTATACCACCATCCTATCTTATGTTTCCCTCAAGTCCGGGTGTAGGACTTATCTCACCACTCACGTAAAAGATAAATACTTAGGCACGTATTTACAGTTTCAAATAATAATAAAGCATAAAGATGAAGAAAAACAAGATAGGTTTAACCCACTTAGGAGTGTGATCCCCAGTGGAGTCGCCATTTTTCTGTCGCGGTGATTTTTGGATATCAAGCTATTGATTAGCATTGACTCGCATTTTTAAGATCACCACCGATCTTTTATTTTTCCGAAGAAAAGGGAGAAAGCTCGAAAAACCCTAGTTTTTAAGAGATCAAAGGTCCGGGGGTTGGTTACGCAAAGGGAAGGTACTAGCACCCTAAACGTCTATAGTACTCTATAGGAACCTCTTGCTTATTTTATCTTTATGCTAAATTAATTATTTGTTTGGAAATAAATGCTCAAGTGTGGAAAGATTAAAGAGGTGGGTTCGAAAGAAAGGAGAAGAAAAAAGTTTTTGTTTATTTTTATTTGATTTGGGAAGACAAAGTCTTTTGCCTACATACCCGAATGGGATCAAAATCATGTAGTTCGGGGTAGAAAGTCAAGTGATTGGTTTTGATTGATTTTAAAGTTCGAAAAAAAGAAGAGTTTAGGCAAGATAAGAGGCCGAAAAGGCATAGAAGAAATAAAAGAAGTGAGTTCGATTGATTTTAAATTGAAAAAAAAGTTAGATTGATTAAAGGTTGATTAAAGATTTGATTAAGAAAGAAAGGATAAAGATTGACCCTTTTTTTGAAATTTCGATTATGGAAAGTTTTTTTGGTTTTTTTGTTTGACTCTCTTTTCTTTTTTTTTTTTTTTTTTTTTTTTTTTTTTTTTTTTTTTTCGCCA
>JBAMHZ010430677.1:0-10826 GCA_037177395.1 Alpinia galanga | reverse complement strand
AATTGTCCTTTTTCTCTTCTTTACATGCAGTTCTTCTCTTTCCTCTTAATTTTTTTAACGAATAAAAACTAGCCGGCATTGGGTGGTATTGATCTCAAAATATCAGCACCACGATGCTGGTCTTTTGAGACCAGACCAACACCTGGTGGTGGTCTCAAAAGACCAACACTAAATGATGCTAGACCAGCACTAGCACCTGGTGCTGGTCTTTTGAGACCAACACTATCTTAGTGCAAGTCTTTTGAAACCAACACTTGATGCTGGTGTTGATCACTGGTGTGTTAAAATATAATATTTAAAAAAATAGTAAAGAATAGTATATTTTAAATCTTGAGTACTATAGAAATCCATAGGAGCTGAATGGGTCCGATCGAAGTTCTTTGAGACCGTCAATGAGTTTTCATCGAAACCCATTGATGAGCTTAGAGGATTTAGATTTTTGAAAAGTTGACATGTAATGGATGAGGGTAGTACAATGAAGGTATTAATGGTATCCATGTCTAGTTCTGACATCCCTATGAAAGTTATGCGTGCGTGCCAATTACCTTAAAGTATAAATTTTGAAAACCTTTTGATTACTAGTGTTAATAACTTCGAACTAATATTTTTTGGCACATAAAAACTGTATAATACTTTAGAAACTTATAACAGATGGAATTGTTCTGATTAGAGCTCTTTAGGTTTATCAATGAGTTTTGATCAAAACCTTTGATAGATCCAAAAAGTCTTTAAATACTATTTTTTAGACTTGAAATTAAGCTATCTTCATCTGGTGTTTCTCATAGTAACAAATGTACATTTTGAATTCTAAAAAATATTATTTAAAGTCTTTTCAGATCTATCAAGGGATTTTGATCAAAACTCAATGATAGACGTAAAGAGTTACAATCGGATCCATTTCAATTGTTATAAATTTATGTCAAAAAATATCAGTTCGAAATCATTAATAGTAATAATCAAGAGGTTTTCAAAGTTTATGTTTTAAAGCAATTGGCACACACACATAACTTATCGTAGGGATATCAGAACTAGATATAGACACCATCAATACCTTAACTATACTACCCTCTTTCATTATATGTTAATTTTTTAAAAATTCAAATCCCCTAAGCCCATTAATGAGTTTCAGTAAAAACTCATTGATGATTTTAAAAAACTTCAATCGGACCCATTCCGGCTCCTATGGATTTTTACAGTACTTGAGATTTTAAATATATTATTCTTTATTTTTTTTTAAATATTATATTTTAACACACCAATGATCAACACTACTATTAAATGTTGATTTCAATAGACTAGCACCAAGATGAGCACAAGGTGCTGGTGTGGTGCTGATTTTTTTAAACTAGCACCACCTCGTGGTGCTAGTCTTTTAGAGACCAACAATAACACCTAGTGCTGGTCCCAAAAGATGCTGATTTTTTAAACCAGCGCTGAGGTGGTGTTGGTCTTTTAAGATCAACACCATCCCGTGCCTGTTAATTTTTATTCATTAAAAAATAAGAGGCAAAAAGAAGAACCACATGTAAAGAAGAGAAAAAGAGCAATTTTAGCAAAGGAGTAAAATAGAAATGAGATGTACCCTTGAGAATTATAAAAGTTTGATGCGCCTTTTGGGCATTGGTAAAAAATGAAGGCACCAAAAGTCATGTTCATGTGTTATAAAAGAATTTAAAAAACATTTCTATATTACCACCTATTTCCGCAATGAAGGAAACAGATGAAAAAACAATGATCACTGTTTGACATGACAGTTACTCTTTCACCTCCAAATTTTTCTCAATGAAAAGGTATATATAAAAAATAAAGAATGAAACCCTGATAAACATTAAACCCTCTGGCCGAAATCAATGGATCTGAAGAGCAAGAACAAATGCCCCGCAGTTACAAGCCAGCTGAATAACTGCATTGGATTCCTTACCCCATCCAAACTACTAGCAATGCTGTAATGCAGTTGAGAGGAGTCAATTGAGGCATTCTGACGAAGGGCAATACTTGTCCGGTGGCCCGATAAGGCCACAAGAGGCTGCCAGATGTTGCAATGTCGTTCCTTCTTCGCCTTCCTAATGTTTTTTAGCTCTTGACGGATCACTGCACGAATGGATCTCAAGTATGAAACCATATCATGGTCTCTAGACACTGTTCCTTCCGAGCCATAAGCAGAGCTGTCGCTCAGGATCTCAAGAGGATGGGGAGAATTGATGAATGCTGACAATGCTGCCTGCAATAGCCGCTTAGAATCTGAATCCAAGGGTGATGAACCTCCCAGGACATAGAGGCCTGTATCTGGTGGAAGAAGGTGGTGGTGTGGTGAAAATTTTTCTTCAGGTTGTAAGATCAAAATACTCCCCATAGGAGCATATAGCAGTTTCTGTTTAGGAAATAGTTGGAAAAGAATTAGTTACAGTGATGAGTCTATACTGATAAAATAATCCAATAAAAAGAGTCATCCTAGGGCATAAGACACACCAGTACAGAATCAGTGAAGCACATTTACCCTTCACACAGAAATCTTTGCCCCATGCCCATCAATATGGAGCAACTTAACCCTCGTAAGATTTTTCAGTCAGGATACACACTGATTTTAGGCAGTTTATCACATGAAAATCATGTGTCACACAATTACAAGTGATGCCTTGAACTATAGGAATTCTATACCAAACTAAAGGAATTGTTTGTATGCAACTCTAAGGAGGGAATTCTATAGACAACCCTATAAAGCAAACCATAGCTGTGAAAAGCTAGGCATGCCATTTGCACCTGGGTCACTATTCAGGCGCAATACTTTAAAGAAGTGCGCTTCTTAAATGCACGCCTCTTGAGAGGTTAAGGTGCGCTTAATGTGCAATTTTCCTCGCTTTAATAAAGCGATAAAAAATTTAAAGCCTAACTCATATCTTTATTACCTTTTAAATTAATTAGGTTGCATGCATATAGAATATTTTTCTTATGTGACTTCCTCTCCCTTAGAAAATGAATATTAGCTTCCCTTGCAAACCTATTTCAATTATTTCTCTCCACGTGACTCTTCCTCTCCCCTAAAAAATGAACATCACCTTCCCTTAAAAACCTATTTCAATTATCTCTCTACGTGACTCTTCTTCTCCCTAAAAAATCAACATCAACCTCCCCTCCCCTCTCAAGCATGAACTCTTTTCTTGCCTACAACATCAACATCAATATTGGTCTTCTAGATTTGGCTACACTTTCTTGCTTTTCTCCTTTTGTTTCGTCATAATAGTATTTTTTTTTTCTCACAGATTTAAGTTCATAAGTTTTCATCGGTTTTGTTTTTTTTTTCTCTCTTACAATTTCTAATGATTCTATTTCATTCCTCACAAATTCAAATTGTAAATTAGTTTAAAATTTTCATTTCACCAATGTTGATTTTTTTTTATAAATTTCAACAAGTTGTATACGATGTTTTTTATTACAGATAATGTCACCTAATACTTGTTTAATAGTTTATGGACTACAATTTTGGTAGTGAAATATGTTGGCAAAAATTCCTTATATATGTTTGAATTATAAAAATTTTATACTCAAAATGCCTTACTTTGATAAGGCGTGCACCTTACCTTACGCCTTAGACCCCATAACACCTATGCACTTTTAGATGCCCCACGCCTTTTATAACTATGTAGCAAACCAAAGATATATTAGAAAGGTAGGGGGCCTACATGACTTTGATGCTAACATTCATTATCACCTTAGGCCATTTATATGGCATCATGTTTCCATTTAGTACCACAGTTGGACATATTATCAGGACTAAGTGGATAAAATCCCCAGATGTATTTAATTGATTGATAATTGGGAAACCTCCAAGAAAGAATACATCAGCTATATAAAGTGCATTGGTTAGGTATGATGGCTTTAAACAGAGAAAAAAATGATAATTGAGAACCTACCTGGTTCATCAAACATGGATGATGCCGGAAGTTGCCATTAATAGCCTTTAGAATGTTAGCAACATTATCAGGGTAGTGGCATGCAAATGCTCGAGGAACAATATCTCTATGCATTGTAATGGCTTGGACATGATTTGTGGGCAAACCCAATTTGTGGAGAAAATGATTACCACCACACATGACAAACGGGGAACCAAAAGTTACAACAGGCAGTAACGATGTGGCTGGTACTTCTCCGCGTATTACCAGCATTAAGCTCAGAAGCAATGCAACACTCCCACCAAGAGAATGGCCTGTGAAGCGCAGAGTTGCAGAGTCACCATAAGACTTCATATAAGCTCTGATTTGAGGCAACATTTGTTTGTAAATTCCTTTTGTAACTTCATAAATTCCTCGGTGTACAAGCACATCTTGATCCTAAATCAAACAAGGAACAAATTTTAATAAGCACAGTAGGCATGAAACCAAATGCTTGAAAATATTTTGTCATCGGAAAATTTAGTTAGACTTGGGAGGTTGAAACATGCATCAATTTTCTTTTCAAATGAAAGTTTCAGGCATGTAATTTCCTGATTGATCTCAATTTGTTGATAAAAATTTCTGCCAAACTTTTAGTAGATGACAATTAATATCCAATGCAATCTACCAATGCAAAGTCTTAATAGATGATAATTCATATTCAATGCAATCTACCGATGCAGTTTAAACAATTAGGTTTAAAGTAAAATGTTTAAAGTTGGAGAAGCAATTCCAACTAAAATTAGGAAATTTAGATTTTGGAAATCTAAATTAGGAAGTTTAAATTTTTATCTTTAAAAGTTTGTTAAGTCATTATTGTTTTTTATTGGTATTACTGTTTTCTACAAACCAGCTAAAAAATTAATAGTCTTAGTTGCATTAGTCTTTTTATCATTTGATAAAAGGGTTCTCGCTCATGTAATTAATTCTACAGTTTAATAAAAAAAATTTCACTCTTCATGTTTATGATATGGGTGTTGATTCTGTGTGTGAAATCAATTTTATTTCTTGTTGTGTGAGATAGTTGTTCCATTGCTGAGTCATCTATCCTATCCACAAAGAACTGAGAACAACATATGATCCACAAATGAGAACCCATGAATGCTAAACATTGCTTTATATGAATTACCTCAAAATGGATAGGCTCAAACAGTAGATTTGCTTGCCAAGAAGCCAGTGTTTCAGAACCCTAAAGAACAAAAAAAAATTAATAATAATAATAATAATAATTCATGAACAAAAGAGAGTTTGACATGTTATATGATATGAAAGAGATATAACCTACTTGAACTACAAAATATCTGGTACTGCTTCTCATGTCATCACATATGTACCAACCACAAGGTGAACTCTTGGCAGAATTCAAGTCATTAGCAACTGCATCTTTCATCTCCTCCTTTCCAGCAACAACAGCAGTAACTGAATTTGTAGTGGCGATGAAAGATACTTCTTTGATATTTATACCTTTTCCTTCATTTTGTTTGCTTGCTTCAGTTGAATTTTTCCTTAATTTCTGTTCAATTGAACTGAAAGGAAGGATGCCCTTTGTTCTGGATTGCAAATAGGAAGCAGCAGAAGCTGCAATGCGGTAGGCAGCAAAATCATTCAACCCAGTAACTGTTTCACCTTGCTTATTATCATCGTTCCGTTCTTCACTGTTGACTTCTTTCAGTTTATGATCTTGAATAGGTGTCGGATCTTCAACAGTAGTTAATGATTCACCTCTTATATCAAATGAAGAGGTCACAAATTGCAAACCATAGCATTTAAGGAGACCTTTTTGCTGCATAAGTACAAAAAAAATCCCATTAAAAAGAACTCATGATTCCGTAATTTGAAATATGGAATCCAGAAACCAACATTCATGCAGGAATGTCTTGGTCATGGAAGTGCATATCCAGGACAAATAGCTACTTAACAAATAAGAACGATGAAGGCATGAACCGACAAAGTACTGTCAGAGGAAATACATACTCATGACAAATAGCTATTGAATCAAATAGAGCGGAGATAGATGTCTCCAAATTATGCTAAAGCTATGTTTTTCCATTTCAAAGGGTGTCATAGCAACAATGAATTAGACACAGGAACATCTTATCTGACCATTGCTTACCGTCTTTACAGTAAAAAAAAAAAGAAGTTATCCATCCATCATGCATAGCTTTTTTCTGATGGTAAACCCTTAAGCTACAGGCAACGCATATTTACGCATAGCTATTCAAAACCTAATCAAGCTTCTATCGCAATGAACTTCAAAAAGAGAATCTAGGGGTTGATGGAAAATTTACAGCATGGAATTGCAAAATTAGGCAACGCCAAACTTTGTTGCAATAATTTTTTTTTAAGAATAAGAATGGAGAATGGGAGAACCATAGGTACTCAACCAATATATCTTCACAGGAAAAAAAATTAATTAAAAAAGCAACCTTTATCTTTGGAATATCATAGGCAAGGCTGCTGAGCAGTGCCACCTTCCCGAACAGTAGCGCCTCCCTGAATGGTACTCTTCGGAGGAGGCGCGAGAAGGACTCCGTGTCGAATTCCATCCTGTCAGCCAGTTCGCCACGGTTGGCGCACCCTTGGCAACTCTGGACGCAATCTTGCCCCAGGCACAACTCGTCCTCCTCCACCTCCTCAGAGTAGCCTGTAGCCTTCTCCTGTTTCCCCGCCCAGATCAACCCCACTCTTAGTATGTTCTGTACCCAATTGACCCTGTGTGTTTGGGTGTCCGTTTCACGCTCCTCCGCATCTTCCTTGTCCTCCGATTTACTCTCCTTTCCCACCGATGGCCCTTGGCTTCTGGGCCACAACCACATCGTCTTAATCGGAAACATGTACGACTGCCTTGACGGCATCGAAGAAGAAGCGGAAGTCGACGATGTCTCCGTCGCGCTCTTGCCGCCTACCGCGCTAACTCGCGGCGCCAAAGAGGCAACTTCGTGTCGATGGCGGAATGTGGCGTCGCAGGAAAGAGCGATTCCCGGCGACGGTACTCGGACGGCTTTCATCCACCTCGTACCGTCCATTTCTCACCGTTCCCCACCTAAACCCCTGAAACTCTCCAAATTTACCCTTAAAAGCGGTGCGACTTCGATTTTCTCAAGTATTATCGAAGGATGAGCGCGATAAAAGTCTGCCACAGGCAGCCTGAAAGCCGCAACTTTTGCTCTCCCAATGATCCGCTATCGACTTCAATGCTTGCAGCTCCTGCAGCCAAATGCGGCGCGTGCTGTGCTGACAGATTGATTTGGTTGGGCTTTCGCAACGGAGAGCTATTTGAAGACGCGATTGGAAACTTGCGCGCCTCCTAACCCAAAAATATAGGAAGGCAAGCCGCCGGCTAGCGAGGCGCAGGCGCCGGCGCAAGCAAGCGCGGATGGACATGTGGAACACGTCACGTGTTTGGACAGACTGAGATCGATAAGCAGGACACGTCACGGACTGGACACACCGATTGCGATGGAGATGGCGCGATGCCTGAATAGGTTAGAGGTTAGCCAAATTCACCCGCTTTTCGTCGACTGTTGCGTTGTTGTGTTCTACCTTTCTTCTCGTCCATTCTCCCGCTTGTTGGTGGCATTTGTTGGTTGGGTCAAAGCGTTTTTTCATTTTATTTTCTACACGTTTCTTTGCTCTTTTTTAAATGCAAAATAAATAATATAATAATAATAATAGTAATATATTTGTTTTCGTGGCTTCTAGGCAACTGCTTCCGAAATTGACTGTTGATTAATCAGACCCATTTTCTTCCCAACTATGTAAATAAATAAAATATCATAAAAATTCTCGATATTGGTCCGACCAACGATCATTTATATTTATTCAGCATTAAAAATATATAAAATAAATAAATATTTAACAATGATAAATTTGAGTTATTAATATTTGTGAATAAAACAAAAAAATTTGGGCAAACAAAATTATTTATCAATTTATTGTTGTTCCCTTAATTTTATATTCAAAAACCCTTAAATACTTTAACTAAACAAGATTAGACATGCTGAAATTGCAAGACAAAGGTGTAGGATCATTGAAATATATAGCTTGGAAGAGTAAATAAACTGTGACTTTACCTAGTTCAGATCCTTATGCTTCATGGTACATTAATTCATTAGATAAATTATTCTCCCATATGCACTATAAAATTCTTCTTTACTAGATGTGAAGCAAGCATTGTGCAAGTATTTCTTATCTTAAAAATGAAATAATCAAATAAATCTAAAAGAGAAGAATTACCAAGAGTTTGTTAAAAAAAAAAAAACCTTCCTTTTATAATCATAAGCCCTTAGACGTTCTTGAGATTCAATAGTTGAGCATAACAAAATCTCAACAATTTCATTCATGCCTATAAAGTAACCTCTAATGCACATATAAAATAAACTCCAATTCCTCCATTTTGCCCCCACCTTAAGTGAACTAAAAAGGGCTCTAGTTGATTGCTCATGTTGAGTAGCTAATGACATTGAGTAATTAATTAATCATGAGTTTAGTCACTAATTTAGTCGATTAGAGCCAAATAAAAAAAATTATATTCTCACAAACCCTAGCATTCAAATGACTTTCACGTCAATTGAACAATCTAATTGAGTGAGGCAAACCTCCAAACGATTGAATCTTTTTGAAGATCTCAACTTCATTGGCTTACAATCTCATAAGCATACATAAGCTAAGGATGTAGGTGAACCATTGACCACAATCTGAAACATATTGTCTCTCGGTAGGAGACTTCATACAAGTCACTAAATAAATAAAACCCCCTAGTTAGATATATGTTGGTGCAATCGAGCCTAAAGTAATTAAGTTCAACCGAGATATTTTAATGTGTGACAAAAGGTTTAAGATAGGTTTGCCTTTGTATCTAAGATGCGCATTGAGTTAATAGAAACTTAGTAGGTTGCACAACCAGTTTAGTTGATATGAGACATACGATGGACTGAAAGTTCTAGAAGCAAAGCCTTTGGGCAAATGGTGAATTCCTAAAAGCAAGGCTTTTGGATGAGAAAAGGAAGTCCTGAAGGTGTTGACTTTAGACATTGAAAGTTCTAAATGTGAGACTTTTGGGCAAGCAAACAAAGTCCTTAAGTTGTGACTTTTAGGAACATGTTGAAGATCCATGTGTGTAGGATTTGGGTAGGAAATCTTGAAGACATGAAGTCTTAGGTAAGTTAGTTTTTGGAGTTGTGAGGGTCATTTGTAATTTAATATTGGATTCACATGTTTTAGGAAAGTGTCTTGTAGAGATCCTTCAAATTGGGAAAAGGGGTTCCTAGTTTTAATCAGCATTCAAATGCTATCCAACTATTTATGAAGGCTTATGGAAGTATAAACAAGTTAGGATCCTCAAGTAGTTTGAGTTAGCTCATTAATCAATTAGAATTTTGGTCAATTGGTCTATCGATTCAACGTCTTACTCACAAATAAAATGTACTTTATTAAGCTTTAGTCAACTTTAGGGGTATAGTCAATTGAACCTAATTTGAGTTGATTGTGTTAGGACCGAAAGGAATGGGTAGACGAGGTGAATAGCCTTTCTTGCACTTTTGATTATTTCATTTTGTTTATAATGTTAATAACATAGTGAAATAGGTAAATGCAACCAAGAACAAGGACAATGAACACAAACCACATGATGATTTACATAGTTTAACTCCCGATTCCCATTCCACTGCCTATGATTCGTAAGGTGAATCACTCCTTATAATCACCACTATCTTCCTCCTCAAAAGCTTTTCAAAGATAGAGAACCCTTTTACAACACTTGTTCTTACAAACAAGACAAGAATATGCACAAATATAAGCAATATTAAATAAAGTGAACAAATAAACTTTACAACACAACCTTTCTTTGCTTTCTTTTATATGACTTTGAATTTCTCTCTGAAGACCTCAACACTCACCCCAAGATCTCCCTTAAGCATTATTGCAAAAATCACTACGAAACTCTCTTTTATAACCTATCATTTGTGTCTAGAAGATGCTCATCAGTTGACTATAAATTTGCCTCTAGACCACTCATCCATTGTGCTAGCTCAAAATTCAAATGATTTCTCTGCGACTTTATTTAGCAATGGCTCCTCTTGGATTTTCTAATTTTACATCAGTCAACTAGTAATACAATCTCAATCGATGACCCTTAAACAATCGATTGGACTAGTCGATTAGTCATTAAATAATGTCGAATAAAATTTTTTTATTCAATCAACTTCTGGTCAGACAATTTCTAATAATAGAATAGTTGACTATTTAAACCTTGAATTCATCTAAACAAGAACTTTGTGATTTTGGATTCAATAGTGAATTGATATATTTTGAATTAGACTATACTACAATTTTATAGTTTCGTGTCCATCAATCAATTACTCAACTCTTCATCAGTTAACTTCTACTTGGATTCTAGCCTTACAAAGACTAAATCCTTATCATGCCAATTGACTCCACAACTCAAAGACTTCCTCAATTACCTAGTACAAGTCGACCTTGACTTACTAGGACTTTATCTTGCCAAGAAGCTTTCTATGCTTCCAAGACTTCCACTATCTTTCTAAGAAGTTTTTCATTGACCTACTTGGACTTTCACTACCTAACATATGTTCCTGTATGATATGCTAAGACTTCCTCTGCCTAGTATACAGTCCTCACTAACCTATCTGGACTTTCAATCACTTGCCAAACATATAATTAACATTAACCTTATCCACTATCAACACCTGTTATACTTTCCCAATTACCAACTATTCGGTCAACCTTGACCCAGTTGGTCTTCTAACATAGCCAAGTGTCCATTCAATCTTGACCTTTTTTACATAGTCAACAAAAATATTGATTAACCCAGGTAAAATATAATTTTTAATGTTGGTGCAATCAACCCAGGTCACGATTGATCATACTCGAGTTGAG
>JBAMHZ010430666.1:0-10826 GCA_037177395.1 Alpinia galanga | reverse complement strand
ATGTAAATATAATGATTGAAAATGAAGAAAAGTATCAATTTTTTTTTACGACCATAAAATACTTTTAAAACTTAAAAAAAAAATTTGTAAAATGACAATTAAAATACTATATTATATAGAGCTAAATGTTGAAATATGACTCGAGTACATGAGTAGAAGATTAGAATTATAGAGATGAGGATGTTAAAATGGATGTGCAGATATACAAAGATGAATAAAATAAAAAATAAAAATATTAGAGTGAAAGTTAGAATTGTACCTGTTAAGGAAAAAACTTTGAAAAATACGTTTATAATGATATAAATATGTACTTAGATGATCGGTATATGTTTTAATTAGATGATATAAAATTATAATAAATATACAAATTAAAAGATCAAAGAAGACTTGATTGATAATAATAAAATAAAATAAAATTTATTTAAATATAGATAATAAAATAAAGAATAGAGTCTAATAATACAAGAGAATTCTGGGAAAAATTTAATTATTATTACTGTTAATATTATTACATTGGTGTAAAAAAACTCATCAAAATTTAATTATGATCATAATATTTTATGTTGAAAAAAAATTATGGAACCGTCATATTAGCGGGTCCCCTCAGCTGTCTCTACTAAAGAGGGGGATAAATTAGGAATTCAGGTGTGACAAGTGCAAAGGAGGGGATCGATCGATGACCCAGAGTTATGGTCTCTCCAAGAATTGACTCCTGCTCACTTAAGAGTTACCCTTATGCATTTACTAATCGAGCCAACCCTGGGCTATAATATTTTATGTTGAAAAAAAATATGGAACCGCCACATTAGCGGCCTCCCACCGCTGCCCCTATGTGTGAAGGGGGGTAAATCAAGAACCCAAAGTGACTAGCACAGAAATGTGGAGTCATCGGTAGCCTGACAGTGAAACCTAGGAATTGACCCCTTGCCCTTTCAAACTTTAACACAACTATGCTAGCCGTCGGAGCAAGCCCTGAAAGCTATAATAATATTTTGTATTGAAGGTTCGATTTAACGTTGTTACAATTATGACAAACTTCTTATAAGGAAATTATTTATTATTTTTCTTTCTTATACGTTTCCACTTTTTAATAGGCTGGATGTTGGGCCGACCCAAGGCCATTGATAGGGCCCAGATTGTGCCTGTCTGGTCCAGGTACAATTCATTTGTTCAACAGGACGTTCCATCCTGGGCCAAGTCGTGACTTAAATAGTGGCTTAACATCGTGTCCTAGGTTTCCTCCTTTGGCGACCCAACCCTATAAAATTCCGAAACCCTGAAACGGAGTACTTCCCTTTCTCTCTCTGCTTGCGTCGGCGCGCCTCCACGCCGCGATCCTTCCTCCGACCGCAAGCGAGAGCCCCTCTACCGCCGCGATGCCTTCTCTCCTCTTATCTCAATCTGTCCTCGCTGAGGAGAAGAAGAGTAAGATTTTTAGGAAGCGGAAGGTTGATGAGGACGAAGAGCAGAGCAATCCCGTATCCGATTCCACTGTGTTGAAGAGGTCGAAGATGACGGAGGAGAGCGAGGAAGCGGATGTGGATGATCCGAATGCCTTGTCCATGTTTAGGATCTCAAACGTCTTGAGGCAGACATTGAATTCGAACGGAATAAAGGCTCTGTTTCCCATCCAAGCCATGACTTTTGATCTCATACTGGACGGGTTTGATTTGGTTGGCCGAGCACGGACTGGTCAGGTGTGTGATTCTGTTCTTCTTCATGTTTCATTTTTGGCTCTGCTACTGTAAATTGTTTTGCTTGCCATCACTACTAATTATGCTCTGTTAGAAATATCAGTACATTTTGTAAAATTATATAATCCTCGAAATTAATTGACGTAGAAAATGAATGTTTACATTGAATTATCATTTCCTTATCCTGAAAAAAATTGATATTTTTGCTGATGGTTTATATATACATATGTGTGTGTGTGTGTATAATTTGAGAAGATATAAAACCAAAAGGGCTACCTAAATCTCCTAAACAAAAATGAATATGTACGATAAGCTGGAATAATGCACAGATGATAGAGGTGGAGGGGTTAGGATGAGACAGAAATCACCCTTTGTTCCTTAATTAGCTGTTGTTTTAGTCTATTCAAGTATCCCAAGGTCATTGTTTGGTTTCTGGATTTTCACAATTTAGAATGGAGGAGCATCCAGTATTTGTCTTTGATGGAAAACATGATTGGGGATTTGCGTTCAACTCCTAGAAGCATCAGTTAGACTATATAAATAAACTAGTTAGACTTAATGTTGTCAAACTTCTCAAATTGTGCCTCCAGTTTTTGGTTTCTCATTGAGTGTCCCATTGTTTTTTCCCCCAAAGGCTGCTCTGGTTGATTGTGAAAAGTCCAAAATACCCTCTAAACCAACTGAAATGTCTCACTTGCCTCCCCAAAAAAATTCGACCAACCATTGAACTTGCATAACCTATCCACTCAAGCCTTGCATAGATCTTGTCCACACTTACCAACATTGTTGGCTTCTCTCTTTCTCAAGCCTGTTTTCTTACTCCACCTTTTCCTCTGCTTCTTTCTCCTCTTTTCCTCCTCCACCTCTTCCGTTGCTCCATCAACAACAGAGACATCTAATATTTTGACCAAGAAGCACAAGAGGGGAAGTCGACGGTGTGGCAAGGGTGGAGCAAGTGTATGCAGAGTTTGAGTGAATTGGTTGAGTGGTCAGACTTTTTTGGGCAGGTGGGTGAGAGAGGACATTTAGGACTTTTTACAACTGGATGTGGTCCTCTTTAAGAAAAAAAAGAAGGATCCCCAGTAAAAATATGAAACTTAGCAGCATAATTTAGGAATTTTGCTGTTATATTTTGACATTGATTTTTTTTCATTTAAGCATTATAATTTCTACTTGAACTTGATTGATATTGTCCAAGTTTAATCCTAATCTAGCATAGCTGTTCTGTTTTTAAACAGTATTTTCTACTAACAGATTTCAATTTTAGGAACTGTTTTTTCTTAGATGTATATATTGTACTGATTATTTTGTTTTCTGTATGGACATATTCATAGGGTAAGACCTTGGCTTTTGTGTTGCCTATGTTGGAGTCTTTGACAAATGGAATGCTCAAGAAATCAAGAAAGACTGGTTATGGAAGGTCTCCTAGTGTTTTGGTACTTCTTCCGACCCGAGAGCTTGCAAGACAGGTATTCCAAATTATAGATTATTTATGTTGTGTGTGCTACTATACCATGATTCTTTATTGCGGTACTTGATGCTTATGACAATGAATCCCAGGTGCACTCGGACTTTGAGATCTATGGACAAGCAGTGGGGTTGTCTTCATGCTGCTTGTATGGTGGATCTCCTTTCCGTGCTCAAGTAATGTCCATAAGAGCAGGGGTCGATATTGTTGTTGGAACTCCAGGACGTGTAAAGGTATTTTCTTTTTACTATAGTTTCATAAGCCTTTTTTTTTTGTTTCAGTACTTCTTTTTCCTAAAAAAGATAATCTGTCTTTTTTTTACAGGATCATATACAGAGAAATACTCTTGACCTGAAAACTTTAAATTTCCGTGTTCTTGATGAAGCAGATGAAATGTTGAAAATGGGATTCGTGGATGATGTGGAACTGATTCTCCGTATGGGTTTTCTTCACTGTTTTCCACTAGTTTATACTCCACTCACATGCTTTCAAAAGGATCTTTATGATCCACTTAATATAGATGAAGTTGTGTCAAGTCTTCATTGCATTTTTGTTAGCACGAATTCATATGGCATTCTTTTAATTGTTTTAGGGCCAATATTAACTTTTTTTCCTGTCTTTTTCGCAGGTAAAGTTGAGGATGCTAACAAAGTTCAAACTCTCCTCTTCAGTGCTACCTTACCTGACTGGGTTAAGAAGGTAAATATAAATTTTGTTTTCTAGAATTTCACTCTTGTTTAAGTAAGTTTTTGCAAGGATGTATGCCAGTTTGTAAATACTGTGGCTAGCAAAGTTCGTTGCATGATTCTTTTTCCCTATTGGTGTAGCATCTTATCGACACACTATCACCTTTCAAGATTTTAGGTCCTAAGTTTCAAGTTCAAAGAAACTTTATATGTTTAATATTTGATTATGAATTCAACTTTATACTCAATTCCTTTTCCACATGTAATGCCTTTTTCCCCCAAATTGTCACAGATATCAGCAAGGTTTCTTAAGAAAGATAAAAAAACAGCTGACCTCGTAGGCAATGAAAAACTGAAGGCTAGTGTTAGTGTTAGACATCTTGTTCTTCCTTGTTCTCCTTCTGTGAGACACAAACTTATTCCACATATTATCAAATCCTATAGCAGGTTTGTAATTTCATGGTTACACCTTCACTTTGCTTTATTTGTTTTCTTTTGTGTGGACTAATGAACTTACCTGTGGAAATATTCTTAGTGGTGGCCGAACTATTGTTTTCACTGAGACAAAGCGATCTGCAGCCGAGCTTGGTCAAATGTTACCCGGTGCACGGGCTTTGCATGGAGACATATCTCAAGAAAAGCGAGAAGTATGTGCATGAAAATGACATCTTATTCTTCAAAATCGTATATTGTCCAAGCATTCTTCATTAACTTGTTTAATTTTTGGTATTATCCAGTTCATACTAGCTGGATTTAGGTCTGGCTGGTTTTTGGTTTTGGTTGCGACGAATGTAGCTGCGCGGGGACTTGACATCAATGATGTGCAGTTGGTTATACAGGTGCATCTTTATCCTGAACTAATTACATCAATTCTTATTATAGGAACTTAGATTTGAATATATAACCTTATTTAAAGTTCCACGGGAAAGCCGATATTAAATGGTTGTGACTTTACCTCTAGAAACAAGCCTTTAACTAAATAACTTTGTTTCAGTCTGATCCCCCACGCGATGTCGAAGATTACATCCACCGTTCGGGTCGAACTGGAAGAGCTGGTGATTTCCTTTGTGTTTTCAAGTTCTCCATGTCCATGTTCGTTTGTCCAATGCCAATCGCTAACATAAGTTTCTTCTAGGCAACACCGGTGTTGCAATCCTATTATATGAACCAAAAAACAAGTACCTTGTTTCTCGAATCGAAAGAGACTCGGGTGTTAAGTTCGAGCAGATCTCCGCACCAGAGTCTGCTGGTATCATTGAATCCTCTGAATCTTTAGCAGCCAATGCTACCACAAACAGGTAAGCAACTGCATTCTTGTTTGCAAATGCTTCATTTCAGTAACATTCACCGGAAATGCAACAGGTTCTCCCGTGGTAAAGGTGACAACAGAGTATCCGATGGAGGAGGTCATCGAGGTGGTCGTCGAGGAGGCCGCGGTGGAGGCTTTTCCGGTGGTCGTGGAGGTAACAGATTTAACTGGAAGAAGTGAAATGCTGCGTAATTTCGCAGTTGAGGTTTGAGTTTCCCGTTAGCTTTTATAATGTTGCAGTGACTGAAAGTATATGATTTGGGGCATTGTTGCTCCTCTAATACGTAGTTGTAGCGAAATTGCTTGATGTATTGATTTATGCAAGAACTTATTATGAAACACAAAATTGATTTTAGCATATAAATATTGGCCTAATGGTCTCTGATATATCATATATTTTTTAAAAAAATATTAATGTAAGCAAATAAACACTAAAATATATTACCTTTTAACTTAAAATTATGTTTATAAAAATATAATAAGTTAAATCAAATATCATATAAATAAGTTTAGATTACAAGTATATCTTGATTTTCCAGATCAATACTAATAACGGATTGGAATTATTAAAATAAGATTTATTGGTGCGTTTTGAAAATATTACTTATGTAAAAATAATTTCATATTTTATTTTATTAGTAAAATGCTGTTATTCGAGATAATATTTTTCTATTTATGTTATTGTAACGGCCGTTACTTTGGGCTTGATAAACCGGCATCGATTGAAATATATAGCGAACCCCGCGCGAGAACGAAGGATCCCTAAAACCCTTCTGCATTTACCCGTCGGGCGATCTCCTCTCCCTTTTGCCGCTCTATTCTAGTCGTCATCGACGTCGTGTCTACCGCCGGAGATGGGCGTCGGCGGAAGCTTCTGGGACCTTCTGAAGCCCTATGCGCTCAATGAGGGCGTCGATTTCCTCCGCGACAAGCGCGTCGCCGTCGATCTCTCCTATTGGATCGTCCAGCACGACGCCGTCATTCGAAGACGGAACCCTCACGCTCGGAACCCTCACCTGCGCAACACTTTCTTCCGCACCGTTGTCCTCTTCTCCAAGGTTCGAGTTTCTCGATCCAGTCCTCCCCCTTTTCTTCCAAATGGAGGAGAATGAACGGTTAGGGTTTGTGCTCCATTGGCTTGATTGGTCGCGTGGTTATGTTATTTTGCTTAGATGGGGGCGTATCCGGTATTTGTGGTGGACGGGGAGCCGTCGCCATTGAAGTCGCAGGCAAGGATTGAGCGTTTCTTCCGGATGTCAGGTTTGGATTCCTCGGAGCTGCCGAAACCCGTAGAAGGTGAGGGGGAGGGGACTCCTGTGAGGCAGAGGAACCGTCTCTTCACCAAATATGTGCGAGAATGCATGGTGAGCATGAAACGGCTAGCTTTTCGATTCCATCTCTGGATGAATGCGTTGTCTGTGTTAACATTCATGTTACAGCCAGGGGAAATCTATATCTCTCTGTTTGAAAATGGTTTGAAATATGAAGTCCTCTCTGAGTATAAGAAGACCTATAGTAATACTTCCGAAATATCTTTCAATTCTTCGTGAAAATATTTTGTGCTTTGTTCATTACTTGCCCTTTCTTTTAAACTCTTTGCAACCTAATAAAGGCATGGGTACCAATAGGAGAGGCTCACTTGTTGCACGCACACACAATAAATAAATAAATCTTAGGCATGCATTTATGGTCAAACTGCTTCAAACTTTTAGATTTGATATCAAGCATTGATATATTTTTGGTTTCATACCATTAGAATTTAATATATATATATATATATATTATTTTACATTTATCTGATTCATTTTTTGGAGAAACAATTTGAAACCTCCTAGTGAGAGAAAGTTGGAGAATTATACACTTATCTATAGTGTATTGTTGTTTTGTATTGACTTTTACCTATTTGTAGACAGGACAAGTGTTGGATCTTACAGCTTGAACGAGGTTTCTTGATTAATACTCTGTTGCTCTGAATCTTTTGTTTAAATTCTTGTAAAATAACTGTAGTTGCATATTCATAATTCTTTTAAATCACAGGAGCTCCTCAAACTACTAGGGATGCCTGTTTTAGAAGCTCATTGTGAAGCTGAAGCTCTTTGCGCACAACTAAATCGTGAAGGTCATGTGGATGCATGCATTACTGCCGACAGTGATGCCTTCCTTTTTGGAGCCAAATGCATTATAAAGTGCCTAAGGTCTAATTCTAAAGTAAGGATCATACTTATTTTTTTCATTATAGCATAATTGTTTCATTCATGTCCTTGTTGCTTCTGGTCCTTTACCTTGGTGTTTTGTTGTTTGCATAGAATAGTTTCCTGTTTATAATTCCATTTTTTTTGGCTTGCCTCCACAACATTTGTACAATTTCCTTACATTCTCATTCTCTTATCCTAAGATTTTTGCCACCATGTTATCAGGAACCATTTGAGTGCTACAATATATCAGATATTGAAGCTGGCCTTGGTTTGAAAAGAAAACAACTGATTGCTATTGCTCTTCTTGCTGGCAATGACCATGATTTACATGGGGTTCCTGGGTTTGGTGTTGATAGTGCTGTACGCTTTGTGCAGTTGTATTCTGATGATGAGATTTTGGATCGGTAGGTGCTAGATTGATGTTTGGCTCTGATTTAGTTCTGTGGATGGTGTTATTGTTGCAAATTATTTTTCTAAAAGCTAATTTCAACACTTTTTATAGGTTATCCATGATAGGGAAGGGAGATATATATATAGAAAATGGAATTGCAACCAGTTCAACTATGTTTTCTATGACTGTTAAATCCCCACACTGCACTCATTGTGGTCATCCTGGCAGAAAAAGTGTTCATATCAAGATTGCTTGTAAGCAGTGTGTCATGAATGGTTCACAGACATGCATGAAAAAGCCAACTGGCTTCAAATGCACATGCTCCAGTTGTGATGAGGTACATTTAGTATCTGAATTCCTTTATATTTTGTCTCTTATCTTTCTTTTATCAATTGATTGCACATATGAGAAGGCTCTTTTGGTTCTATTATCTTTGTTTTATTAATTGGTTCTACTTTGTCTATTATCTTGATGTACTTCTGTTAGTTACTTGTCGATTTTATCTCAAGATCACTCTATCAGTGGAAAACTATTGCTATTTATTTGTATCCTCCTTGTGTTTCTGCCTCCTTGCCCTTCTTTTGACTAATTATATAACTTTGGTTGTAATGGCAGGCGCACAAACTCAAGGAGCATCAAAGACATGAAAAATGGAAAGTTAAAATGTGCAAGTCTATTGCTGCTGTGCCTAAGTTCCCAAACAATGAGATCATTGCATTGTATTTAAATGATAACCATGGGTATTTTGATGGTAAGCATTGCAAAAATTTCAATTATCTTACAGATAGATGAGTTACTGGAAATATTTAGTAAGAGATTGAAAAGTTTGAGAAATTTAGATGGATATTGCTTTATTGATTTATCTTAGATAAAACTTTTCTAGTTCAAGAAAAAAAAAAGAAGTGGATGTATTCTATGAAGCTGTCCATTATTTACACGGCTAAGATGAACAAAGGATGTACGTGGTATCCTACAACTGTGGCTAATATATATATATTTTTTGTTGTTTTATGATTTTCAGTAGACATGGACTCTACTGAAATTTTGTTCATTTATATTACTGGAGTTCTGAAGTTTGAGAGACATTAGATACTTGGCATTGAACCTGATGAACCTAGCTGATGTAACAAAAATAGTGACAAATAATTATTTTTAAGGTTTCATGAGGAGTTTCATTGAATCATCTTTTCTTCAACATCCTTATTTTCCTACAAATCTTTCTTTCTTAGATTTACAACTTATCTGCAGGGAAAGATGGCCCAATGCTCAAGTGGGATAAGCCTAAAGTTGAGGATCTGGTTGACTTCTTAAGTTTTCACCAGAACTGGAAGCCCTCTTATATACGCCAGAAGATGCTTCCTTTGCTTTCTACTATTTTCTTGAGAGAAATAGCCTCTACTCAAAATGATAACTTACTTTTGAATGACCAGTATAAATTTCACTCAATTATGCAACAGAAGATCAAGCACGGTCATCCTTTCTACTTGGTCAAGTGGATGAGAGATTCTATTTGCACTAACCATTCTGTTTCTAACGAACAAGCCGAACTACTCCCGCTTCAGTCACCAGGATCTGATGAGTCAATTGATCCATTAGATGAGTCAGATGTTCTAACAGTTCTAGTAGATGATGGATGCCTTTTTCTGTTGACTGATGAGAATATGGATCTTGTACAAGCTGCATTCCCAAAGGAGGTTGACAGGTTCTTGGAACTAAAGGTATGAACAATATTTTGCTTAAAACTAATGATTATCACTGACAGCCACTGTAGTGATTCTAAAGTGTGACAATCACTTCTTTATTCTCTATTTAAGATCCAAAATACACCAACCGCTTTGTTAATCTTTTATTAGATTCATTCATCCATCAAGGGTGTGGTTTGAAACAGGTATAACCAGTAATTTATGGTACTGTGGCCTCTCCAACTTTTCAAACCATTGACAGAAAGTACTAATATTTACTTTTTCGTTGCTCGGCATTTTTTTTTAGCATAATATAGTAGGATGGAAAACACTGTGAATTATAGTAATATTTAGTTTTGCAATTATTTGCAGAAGAACACATGTAAAAACAAAGCTGAAGCATCCATCAAATTGGCATCTCCTGGGTCAACCAGGTTCCAGCTTAGCATTAAGCAGTTTTATCGTTCTACAAAGGCTGTGGCTCAAGATCACGAGAAGGGTTCATCCATAGACAGTTCACCATGTGGCAAAAGAGAGAAGTCAACTAACCTGGATAAGAACTTGCCAAAGTCTGTCAGGAGACGGCTCTTATTTGACTAGCTAATGCTGCTTTCTTTCTCCCTTTTGAATGCTTCTTCCGCATGCCTTTATAGTTCTTTTGATGGTTTGTCTTTTCATGTAAATTTTGATGAAACAATATTTTGATAGACTGATCAGGGATTAATCTATATCAGCTTTGTCCTCTCTTTAGTTCCTAATTAGGCAATTACCTTTTGGGAAATGGCAAAGCAGTGAAGTGAAGTATTGGATTGTTTAGATGTGCTTTTGCTACAGGTTATCTTCTCTTTTCTTACCGTTGAAATCTGACAATTTTATAACATATCTTTGTCACCTGTAACAGGGAATAGCAGATGGGCCTGAAAAAGAATTAATGGTGCCAACAAAAAGGTCTGACAATGGTAGCCTCTGGATTATCCACTAAAGTCTTCTCTCATTACGGTTTTACATTTCTGATTGTGTCAAGTGAAGCAGAATGTTTGAAAAACTTAGAATAAGGTGGCGATGACGATACGGAGATGGACAGATGGTAGAGATTCTTACTTGAATCAGAGAACGCAATGATTTGCAAAATGCTATGAATTCTGAAACAGTAGTCATGGTATAAGAACTCTCCTTAAGGTATAGTGTTCTATTTGTACTTGTCACTATTTTTTTTTTAAAAGTACCTATCTTAATTTTTAATAGAAAAGCGATTTAAGTTGATTGGATTGAAATTAGAGTGCTTGTCCAGATCATCCCAAGTGTATCTTCTGTTTAGTGGCAGTACCTTGAGCCAGCTGCCCCTTAGCCTTGTCAGCATTTTGCCTGGACTCTTAAAGACTGGCAACCTGAAATAGGCAT
>JBAMHZ010430645.1:0-10826 GCA_037177395.1 Alpinia galanga | reverse complement strand
AATCCATGGTGTCGGCGAAAGTTTCGTGATCTCTCTTACCTTCCTCCTGTTGCCCCTGATCCACGTGTGGAACCGGTGCAGATCCAGCAGTCGTGAGAAATCAATGAATTTTGCGTCTCAATAAGTGTTTATTTTGGATCTGCTCGGGCAGTTATTTTGATTTCTCGATCGTTGGTGGGGAGTAGCTGTGCTTGTCCGATCCATCTGTGGAATCAGTTTGGTTTTCTCAATCATTAGGGCTTTTATTTGGTTGATTCGGTGGTGGCTTTTTTTGGATTCGGTGTTGGTGTCTAGGGTTTCTTGTTTTATTTCTTTTGATCGATGGACGAGGCCTGGGAGAGAGCAGTGGAGGCGGCGATAGGAGCTCAGGCGGAATCTTCCTCTTCTGCTTCACCCCCGCGGAGCCTCACGCTTGACGGTTCGGTGAAGTGTCTTCATGGTCGGCTTCCGCCGCCGGAGATCCTGGAGAGGTACCAATCGCTGGAGGTTCTCTCGATTGCAAACATCGGGGTGTCATCACTAGAGAAGTTCCCGCGTCTCCGGAACCTGCAGCGGCTGATCCTGTCTGACAATCGCATTGGCGGCGGGCTTGAGTTTCTGGTGGAGGCTGGGCTGGATTCCCTCAGGGACCTTGATCTCTCCAACAACCGTATCCAGTTCCTAGAGGATTTGTCACCTTTGGCTCAACTTCGGCTCGTATCTTTGGATCTCTATGAATGTCCAGTGACGAGGGTCAAGGATTATCGATCAAGGGTATTCGGAATGATCAGGACTCTGAAATATCTAGATAAGCTGGATGCCGATGAAAATGAGCGGCCAGAGTCTGATGAGGAAGAGGAGGAAGAGGAAGAAGATGAGGAGGATGAGGAAGAGGATCCTGGGAGCGGTGAGGTTGATGGGGAAGAACGTGCAGAGAGGCTGATGAATGGCGTTGCTAGCACTTCAACACATACAATAGTTGATGTTGATGAAGAAGAGGAGAGTGATGCTGAAGAAGAGGACACTGAGACTGGTATGGGAACAGATGCTAGTGGTTTGGACAGGGGGTATCATGCATCCAATGGATTTCGAGTTGCCCCTATCAGAGTAGCTTCAATTGAGAGAGAAGAGGACCAAGATGAAGAGGAGGAGGATGTAGATGAGTATGATGAAGAGGACGATTTAGGAGAGGAGATTGATGCAGAGGAGGAGGAGGATGAAGAAGATGATGTTGTTGAGGTTCATGATATAGGAGACAGCGAAGAGGATGATGAGGACGGGGTTGAAGAGGGGGAGGAAGAGTTAGATGAAGAGGACGAGGAGGATGAGGATGGGGATGTAGAAGAAGATCAGGATATCCCAGATGATGAGGATGACGGTGAACCTGGAAGCTCAGGGAGATTCATCAACGTTGAAGGGGAGATTGATGGTCATGAGCAAGGTGAAGGTGATGAAGATGAGAATGGAGAGATTGGGCAGGAAGATGAGCAGGAAGTTGGTGATAGATTTTCTGAAGAAGGTGATGGTGAGGATGAATTTGAGGTATATTTTTTGATACTTAAACAGTCTGTCATGCACTGTTACAAATTACTCTGATATACCATTATTTACGGCACAACTATTTATCATTCACTGTTACAAATTATTCTGATTTGTTAATGATCTTATATATGTTCGTGTGTTGCAACAATGCATTTCATTTTGTCTGTACAACTAAATAGTTTCCTCTACTTCTTTTGCATGTTCTTTATGCTTTAATTATCTTATTTCTAATGTCTAAGAGAAATTTGTTGTTTGATTTTTGAAACTATTCTAGTGATTATTTGTTATACGACAGTTTTTTTGTTGCTTGATCACCACTTAAATGTGGACTAACAGTAAACTGTGGGGCCAGCAAGTTCAAGATTTTTTATGTCGAACTGGCCCAAAATCTGATTTAACTGAAATTCTAATTTGTACTTGGAAATTTCTACGACCCCAAAATCTGATTATGGTTGAATTAGCAATTCTGGTTGGGGTCGTCGAAACACTGGCTATTGTACATAGAAATCTGTGGGTTTATGAATTATTGTAATGATACTTTGTTAGGATGATTATAATAAATGCATTAACTAGTCAAACTTGTTTAATTGTAACATATACGAGGACCACCACATTCGGATAAGTAGGGTAAATGGATTTATTTATGAAATAAAACACCACTTTGTTCTGGATATGCAATAGTATCTTTTTACTAAGAGTTAAATTTAATTTTGTTTAAATTATGCACCTGTTTACCCTGTAAGCATATCAAGGCATGTGTGCTGATTGGAGTAGGAAAACATCTTGGCACTCATATGCTTTGTTTACACTTTGTTGTACCTTTTTGCATGTTAATGCTTACTACCATGGAGTGTCTTGTATCTGTTCAACTCTAGCACTATTTCCTTTTGTTGAAATTGTGATTATACCAGTACTAAATGATGTTTCCCTCCCAAATCAACTGTTGTGAACTCTATCTATTTTTATTGACGAGGTAGTTTCTCAGTGCATATTTAGCATATTTGTGTATGTTTTTAACCTCAAAAGTATGTCAGAAAATTTATTGGACTTTGTTTAAGCTCATGAGTTGAGTTTTTTTTTTTTTAATAGTTGATCCACAAGTTTCACATCTAATGCTTTACTGAATTGCAAATGGATGTAGTTAAGTAAGCTGCCTTATTTGCATTATTAGAATCTGTTGTTATAACTACTTTGAAAATTACTGTTTTTGAATACCTGCAAACTTTATCAGGAAAAAAAGAAGATATTTTTTAACTTGCTTGGTATACAGAAATAATGATTGTTATTCTTTTTCTTTTTTCTTTTCTCATTTCTCAATGTTATTTCCGTCAGTTTTATTTCCCCTTTTCATTTTTAATGATTTTGTTTTATTTGGTATTTGTGACATCTCATTATTATAACTGATTGTGATTTTACTCACCTTTGTTTAGGAAAGTCATATTTGTTATGGAAGTGGATTATGCTAGTTTGTTTTGCTCATAGTTGCATACATTTGTCAGATCATGTTTTTGCTTCCGTTTTGCCTGATCTTTATTATTATTATTTTTTTGATGTTTGTGTGTTATCATATTTCTTTTTGCTGAGCAAATTTTCTGGAATTTGTTTTCAGGATGATGACAATGGTGGGGAGTATCTGGTGCAACAGATTCCGCAACCTCCGTTGGCGGAGACAGCAGGGAGTGATGCTTTTGAGGAAGATGAAGATGATGAGGTCGACAACGATGATGATGGTAAAGAGCACCTCCAGGGAAACAACAAAGTTTCTCCGCGGCATGCATCCTCTTCTCAGCCCAACAAACGGAGGAGAGACGATGACAATGGCAACGAGGAGTCCGAGGAGGAACGGCAACAAAGGCCCAAGCGTCATCATCCTTGAGGTTTCTCAATCCCTGGCGATCGTCTTCATGGTTCCTCTGGTGGTGGGTTCTTCCCCTCCTCTGTCGTGTATTCTGAACTTGCCTACTTGGAGAACTAGCAAATGAAAAAAAAGACTTGTTCAGTTGGGTTTCTTGCTCTTTCCTCCTCATTTCAAAAGTTAGTTATTCATCTACTTTCAAATGGCAGGTATATACTTTTCTCAATCTCCTTCCCTCCAAACAATCAGGAAGTTCAAATAGTACTAGCCGTTATGTCTGTGTTTAGGTCCTTCCTAGTTCACGTGTTCCTGCGGCGTAGAATGAGACGTATCTTGTTCCCTCACAGTTCGAGTTCGGTTGTGTTTATTTCCATTTGCCATGGGCTTAGCAACTTGTTCGTCACATTGATTCTTTTGCAAAGCGGTAACGTTACCACATTACCCCCCCCACGGTGCCTCATCAACTCGAGCAAATTGTCGATTGAGTAATCGATAGGTTTGGAGTTGAAATATTTGGGCTCATCAGGCCCAAGAAGGCTCGCTCCCCTCAAAATGTTATATGTATAACTCGGTCCCAAAAGCTACGACATTTGTGAATTTTAACTAACTCAAGTTTGTTTCGTCGATGTAGGTTTTTTGCTCGACCGCATGTTGGTTCGACCGAACCGGAACCGGAACCGGATCGCATTTTCCGCTCTCCGTGTGGGATTAATGATGCCTCGCCTGCGAGTCGGTTCGACTGAACCACGTAAGGTAGGGGCCGAACTCGGACCACTTTCTTTGCTCTCCCCCTGATTTGAGCTGCTCGCCTCGAGTTCCTCTCCCGCTGGCGTTCGCCGTCGTCTGTGTCCACGAAGACGCTGGTAGCAGTTCCTACCGTCTTACGATCTCCTGGGCTATGACCTGCTTGATTTTCATTCTTCTTCTTCCGGCGTTCGCCGTCGTGTGCGTAGCCGACGACGCTGTGCAGTTAGCAGAGGCGGCCGGGATCTGGGTGGCGGAGCGGCTGTGATACGTCGTGGTGGTGGTGGTGGATGTCAGCTTCCTGACGGGAAAGAGATTATAGTGCTTCGGCTCGACGGAACCAGAGATGATAATTAGCTTCTGCAGCTTGTCGCATTCCTCTACCGTGGCCCGTCGCCGTCGTCTGTGTCGCCGAAGACGCTGCTAGCAATTCCAGCACCGGCGGAGGCGAAAGCGGAAAAAGCGGTGGTCGTAGTTGGGAAGCCAGGGAGCGGGGCTGTCAGCTTCATTTCGGAGCTTCTGCCGGGGAATTGCAGTGCGTCAGCTCAGACTGTATTTTCTTATTATAATCTCTTGATGGCTTTTTCCACCATTAATTGGCGGGTTTAGCTTTCTGAAGGTGATTTTGTAAAAGTAAAGATTGATTCTTTGGAAATTTTAATTTTGGAGTCGTCTTGTTGTTTAAAAGACATTTTCTAGATTTTATTTAAAAAATGATAAAGAAAATATCATTATTTTGCATTTTAGCAATTTTAAACTTTTGAGGGAAAAATGAAAGTTCTTGATTTTTTTTTTTTTTATCGCGCATGTAACAATTAACTCAATCTTTTCTCATCTGGTGATAGAATTCAGCGGGAGCACATGTAGAAATCACAGAGGGAAGCTTTGCATGATTTTGCTTTCCTTGGCCTCTGCTTCAGAATAGGGTCTTGTTCTTTTGCTCGAAGGGAAATAGCTGGGAAAGGAACAAATTAAGGAATTTATTCTCTCTAGAAGAAAGAAAAAAAAAAGAATTTTTTTGCAAACTAGTCAGAATGAGAAAAAAAAAAAAAGAAGAAGAACGAAGGAATGAAGCTAAAACATACACACAATAAATATCCTTTTTCAATGGATAACTGAGGAATTTGTAACTTTTACCGAAGTGCACTCTGACGGAGAAAAAAAAAAGGGGGGAAAGGAGAGCAACGAAATCCAGCGATAGGAAGTAGAAGAAAGCCTCACTCACAATGTCCCCTTTCTCATTGAGATGCTCCGGAAGCAATACTACGTGCACTGAATTAAACTTCTCTTTACTTTTCGCTCAATCTATTAATCTGTTTGTGTCTGCCCAGAATATCAATAAAACTGAAACAGCTATATTCAAGTCCAGTTTCCAGAATCCATCCCAAACATAATAATGAGAGTCGATCCAATATACAGGATAAATTACACGAGCAAAGAATTTTATCTTGTTTTGCACGGACAAAAAACAAAAACAAAAACAAAAACAAAATGCAAACTGCAAAAAAAATAAAGGGGGCAAAAAAATGAATCAGCATCTCTATCACTCTAATCCCACATCAGGTGCATCTGACTAAAGATCCTCCAGCCTTCTGCCCCGAGAAATAGGAACTAGCTCTTCCAACGCGACTGCGTGTGACTAATGCACAAGCAAGAGCGAAGATTGACCCAACAAGAAACAATCGAAACCGAGTTTTGCTTGCTTATTTTCATGGCCGCGATTGGATGCCAAAAGCCAAGAACTCGAATCAGGAGCCCGCCATATGTTATTTACCCGAATCATAAAGTAAAAAAAAAAATCCTTCTTTTTGTTCTTTCAATCCTCCATGTCCCGTGTACCTGATGACGGCTCCGGGAATATCTCCCTGGAAGGCCTCTTGCGCGAGAACGACTGCTCCCCTCCGCTTCCTTGGGACCTGCAAGTGCCCGAGCGCTTCAGCGTTAGATCCTCTCTGAGTTGGCCCGGGAGAGACACGATCTCCGAAGAACTGCGTCGCCAGCTCGCCATAAACGCGGCGGCCCACGACCCCCTCGACGAAGTGGCCCTCAGCCTGGCCGAGTCGGAGTGGTTGTCCTCCCTCACGACCTTCAGGGGGTTCTCCAGCGCCTTGAGGATGTACCGCACGGGTGGGCGCTTGTTCGGCTTTGGGTTCAGGCAAGACTTCGCCACGATCGCCATGGCCCATACCTCCTCCAAGTGATCCTCGTCCACCACTAGGAATGGGTCGACAATTTTCGTCACGAGGTCCTTCTCGTACACACTGATGTATTGCAGCGTGTGGTCGAGCCAGTCATTAGCTGCTGCGTCGGTCGAGCCGCTGATCCCGAGCTTGCCGGTGACCAGCTCAAGCAATACCTTCCCCAAACAGTGCACATCGTATGCGCATGTTGCAGGTGGCCCTGCAAAATTGAGTAAAACAAACGAGAAAAGAAAAAAGTTAAGGACACACCAGACGATGGAAGGAGGAAAGGGAAGGATTTTTCAGAAGGTTTCGTACCAGCATCTCCATGCTCCGACGACCTGTGGGTCAAAGAAGAGAAGATTGTGTCAGGATATGGCAAAAATCTTAGTCTGTGAAATTTCAGAGAATAAATTTTCACGCAAGCTATTGCGACAATTAACTTTTCTTAGATGGCATTTCTCTCTTTATTATCGAATAATCAAAATGACAACGACTTGTATAGTTTTAATGAGAGAAGTGTGTTACTGTATTTCTACAGCACATATCCGAGGAAGAAATTAGTAATATATAAACTATAATTAACTTTGTGTTTATTGGCAAATGAAAGTCACTTACTGTGATATTCTCAATAGCTTAGTGAACACATTTTGGTGTGCTTCGCCTTCCTGAGCACAAATCTTACTCAAACTTCCAAGCCGTACTTCAAATTTATCGTCGAGAAGGATACTGCTTGCTTGGATGTCTCTGCAAACACAGAAAGTTGCAGGTAAGTGAAAAGGTTATATGGTTCTTCTGTGGACAAGGAACCATTTCCTTTTTGTCACCCTAGAACTTGTGAACAAATAATGTCAGGAATTCAGTTTGTTAATGGAAGTTCAAACTATAGCATGCAATATTCATTTAAGAAATCAAACCAGCAGCAATGAAAAGGTAGACAGTAAAAATTGTTATAGTTCCATTGTTTAAAATATCTACTCAGAAAAGAATGCTTTTAGCTTCTATGTAAAGGTGTTTGTTGCAAGAGGGAAGCCAAAATCAACATCCTGTGAAAGACAATGAAATTTGGTTTAAAATGTCTTCCATACCTATCGGTGTGGGTGAAATTTATCGCTTCTAGCCAGTTAAGTCATCATTTCTATATGGAAATTATTTTTTTTAAAACATATATGTAAGATAGGACTTATAAGGCAGGCTAATTGAATTGCGTAGGTAAGAGGTGTCAAGTCAAATGATTGAGCAAAACATTGATTGGTCAGTCGAGCCAAACCTATCAAGCCAATAGGACAGACCACAATGAAGGACCACAATAAGATAGGACTTATAAGGCAGGCTTTAGATGCTTGAAAAATATGTCAACAATCTTGAAGACCTTCATGAAGTTCTTTTTTAAAAAAAAAATCAAGGTGTGGTTAAGCAAGAATTATCTACCTAAACCTTAGAACATCTCAGTGCAGCAGATTTATTATAGAGGTTATTTAGTGTGGGTGTTTAGAACTGTGGCCAATCCCAAATGGAGGCACGAGTAAATACTGAGTTCATTGACAGATTGAAGCGAATAATAAAGGTACAGTGTTAGGAAGGGAAAGGCAAAGAGGTTGGCTTAAGATTCAGAAGATGGATATGCTTGCCCAATAGCATGGATTGAACAAAACTAAATTTACTTTAGGAGGTCCAGCAAAAAATGCCAGTTCCTAGTTGACAAGATTTTGGACAAGCCTGAACATGGTTCTTTTGAAATCAATGACACTAATGCACTGTCGAGGTATTGGAAATGAATAGAATATGAGATACAAAAAGATTGATAAACAGAAACCAAAATTCAGAAGCACTAGATGTGATATATCGAGTAAGGAAATCCTATGAGTAATACTTTATATAAAGGATAGTTACATGTATTTATAGACCCTGAATTCTATCTAAACCATAAGCATAAATAATTTAATCATACAATTAGATTAAATATCAAGGAGTTTGTACTGATAATCTTGAGAAAAAGAACTCATGGAAGATTAAAAATCAATTCATATGTTTGTTAAAACTTGTTTGTCAAACACAGACCAAATGAGAGAGAACAGATAAAGCAAGGAACCAGGTTTCACTGCAATTATATAGTGGCGTTACCTATGAACAAGCGGGGGCAAAAATTCATGGTGAAGATAATTCAGAGCCTCAGCAATGCCTGTTGCAATCTTCAATCTCTTTAACCAATCCAATGACTGCAGCCCTTCTTCAAGCTCAGGTTTCCTCTGCAATGCAGATGAGAGGTCACCGTTCGGCACAAACTTATAGATAAGGAACTTCTCATTCTCCTTCTCAAAACAGTGGCCTAGAAATGGCACCAAGCGTTCATGCAAGCCCTTTGAGAACAAATCCAATTCTCCAGATGGAGTATCTCTCTTGAGCTTTTGCAGATCCATCCTCTTCACAACAATAGGAGTCCCTCTTTCCAGAACACCACGAAATATATCCCCTGAGTGTCCAGGCCTGACAAGGTTTTCCTCACTGAAGTCTGAAGTAGCTTGAACCAACTGCTCGTAAGTGAAGGGCTCTCCTACAGCTGACAATTTGACTTGAACAGTAAGAGGAAGGATTTCACCACCAGAAGCGGCTGTTGTGACCTCTCTTTTTTGCTGTTGTTCAGCTTTCTGGCGACCAGATTGCTTGCAACAACTTCTCAGTAAAAGAACCATTGCTATAAGCACCAAAGGGCCACCTATAACCCCTATCAAAATATAGAATAAATTCCGATTCCTCCTCCTCAGAGTTCCTGAAGGTGCAGGACTTGGGGTCACGTCACCAATGTAAGATAATCCTCTCTCTGCGTAGAACTGTACACAGACCTCTATACTTCTTTGGGCTGTAGCATTTTGAAAGCAATTCAATCCCAAAGAGAAATTGCTGCTTATGTTTACAAATGACAATGCACCTTCTAGGTAATTTGCAGATAAATCCATAATTCGAAATTGGTTGAGAATGCTCACAAAACGCGAAGACAATTGACCATAGTAAAGATTATTTGAAAGATCAAAGAGCACGCCGCTGACATTGCTGTTCCCAGCACCTGGAATAATGTCTGGGAGCACCCCGGTGAAGTTGTTGTGAGAGACGTCCAAGGTTGATAGCCCTGAAAGAGACCAGACTGAGTCCGGCAATGGCCCGGAGAAATTGTTGTGGCTTAGCTTGACAGACTGAAGCTGGGTGAGACCAGTGAAGAGACTGCCAGGGAAAGGACCTGAGAGCAAGTTGTGGCTCAAGGTCAAACTTTGGAGGCTTCTCAAGTTCCTGAGGTCATCAGGGAGCGATCCGGTGAGAGAGTTAGAACTCAGGTCAAGAACAGTGAGCGAAGTGAGATCTCCGAGCTGTGGGGGAATGAATCCAATGAGGCTATTGTCCGCTAAGTTGAGGATGTTCAAGTTCATGAGCATGCCTAGAGAAACCGGCACCGCGTCGGAGAGTGAGTTCGAGGAGAGGTCGAGGAGCGTGAGGTTGCTGAGTTGACCTAGAGTGGGCGGGATGTTCCCGGTGATGTTGTTGCCGACGAGGTCGAGCACGGTGATCCCTGAAGCCTCTCCTAGGCCATAAGGGATGGGACCCTGGACAGACGCGTGACGGAGGACGAGCACAGCGAAGGTTGGGGCAAGGTCGCGGCCGAACCAGTCGGGGATGGGGCCCGGAAGGGCGAAGCCAGTGGCGTTGAAAGATTGGAGGCTGGTGAGGTTCCTCACCCCGTCGACTGCGAATTGCTGATTACGCCGCCCGAGCCGCGTGCGGCGGAGCCTGGAGAGGTCGATCCCGACGACCCGCCCGGCGGCGCTGCAGGTGACGCCGACCCAGAAGGTGCAGGGGTCCTCTAAGCGCGGCCAGTCTCGGGCACGAAGGCCGAGCGAGCCGCGGAGGTCGTAGAGCCCTGCCAGATCGGACGCCGAACTCAGGTTCTGCGCCGTCGCCGCCGACACCGCCGCGGCACACCATAGCGCGATGACCAGGATGACGCGCATGACTAGAGTATTTCCATCTGGAGATGATCCGAAAAAGGGCATATCGGCCACCAATCACCCCTGTGGCTGCCGCCTCTGCTCAGCAAGGAGCATCCTTTATCCCTTCCCCTCAGTCCCTTTTCCTTGCCCTGCTGCTTCTCCTCTTTTACAGCGACTAATCAGAGAAAAATCACAGTAAAAGACGAAAAAGAAAGAGGGATCGAGGAAAAGGGAAGGTGTAAGGAGTAAGAACAAGAAGAACAAGTAAACGAAAAAAGTTGCCCCGCGCCGCAGCAGCGACCCTTACAGCTACTCCTTTGGAACGAGTAAAGAGGTTGCAAATAAATGCTAAAAAGCAGATGCCAACTGCCCTCTTCTATCTCACACAGGCACTCGCTTCTCCCTCCTTAATAATGGCGATCATAATAGCGGACTTGGCGAACAACGGGACATTAAAGCACGGAATAAAAAAGAGGGATTTTAGGGTTAAAAGGAAGGGGATTTAGTCGCTCCGGCGTTGTGGTGGTGTCGCAGGTGCCGTCGGCT
>JBAMHZ010430634.1:0-10826 GCA_037177395.1 Alpinia galanga | reverse complement strand
TCACGGCCAAAGCTCGACATTCTCCCTGTGGTGGTGGATGGGAGGAGTAGGGTTTAAGGTAGAACACACTAAGAAAGACTATGGCAGAGTTTGGCCGGGGCAGTTCGTAAGCCCCCAAGCCGTGTTCTTTCTTATTCAGCTCGGTCATCCGAGGCTTCCCTCGGCGTCACTCGCAGCTCCTTATTCCACCGAGGCAGCTCGTAAGTATTTGAGCCAGTTTTTATTCTTGTTCAGCTCAGCTATCCGAGGCCATTCATAAGTCCTCGAGACGATTGTCATCTCTATATTTTGACCGAGGCGATTCGTAAGTCCTCGAGTTGATCGTTATCTCCGTATTCAAGCCAAGGCAGTTCGTAAGCCCTTGTGCTAACCTTCTTATTCCGCTGAGGCAACTCGTAACTCCTTGAGCCAGTCTTTATTCTTGTTATGCTCAGCTATCCGAGGTCATTCATAAGTCCTCGAGACGATTGTCATCTCCATGTTTTAACCGAGATAATTCGTAAGTCCTCGAGTTGATCTTTATCTCCATATTCAAGCTAAGGCAGTTCGTAAGCCCTTGTGTTGACCTCCTTATTCCGCCGAGGCAGCTCGTAAGCCCTCGAGCCAGTCTTTATTCTTTTTCAGCTCAGCTATCCAAAGTCATTCATAAGTCCTCGAGACGATTGTCATCTCTATATTTTGACCGAGGTGATTCGTAATTCCTCGAGTTGTATTTGATCGAGGCAGTTTGTAAGCCCTCAAGCCAGCTTTCTCCTTATATTCTGCTGAGGAAGATCGTGAAGCAAATTACAAAACATTATGGATAAATATTCTATTCTCGAATGGAGAAATAAGAGTAGAGATTTGATTCGGTTCTGAGTGATAAAATAATAAGACTGAAGTCAGACTCACTAAAATAATTCGTCTGACTGTTTAGGGGGGTTACCTATGATACTGTGGATATATTTTTTTATTCAGCCCATGGATGTTGGAATGGGCCTGACCCATTTGAGAGGAGATAAAAGCACCATTGAGGTGCCCTAGAAAAAGGGGGCAGGTTCTTAGACCTCCATTGCCTTCTTCCTCAATCGACCCCGGCACTGAGCCTCTCTCTCTTCTTATCCGTGAAGGTCAACGAGGAAGGGCGATCGGAAACCCTCGACCATAAGCTCCAGCCTTCAGCTCGGCATTTGGATCCTCCTCTCCCACGATGGTTCCGACACCGCCTTCAACTCTGCTCACCTTGACTTCAGAAATGTCCATTGCCAGTTTGTCGTCGCCCTCAACCTCCACCACAACCACACGCAAGCTGCAGGTGAGAATGAAACCGTCCATCTTATGAAGTGCATAGTGGTGGAGCTCACTCTATCGATCTACTCGAACACTTTCGATGGGATTTATGCTCCTTGGAGAGGGGGATGGTGTGGTCCGCGGCGGAGGGGAAGGCGTCCTTCTCTGTCTCTATCTCTCTTGCCATCTCCTTAGCTTCATCGCCTCCACCATCCCTCCTCAAGATCCCATCCATCCTTGCCATCACATCCCCCTGCCTCGTACTTGCATGCTTCGTTGCCTCGACTACCAGTTGCTCTCGTCCTCCTCTCCTCGGTCGTCCATCCGTCGTTTCCCCCACCTTTTGTCTGGCCTCCCTCAGCCTCCAGTTGCCACCATGGGTGAGACCGCCGGCCGCGGTGGTTCTACCGATGCTAAAGCTCCCAAATCCAAACATCCCCCCTCACCGGCCTTCGCCCACAAAGACCAAGCCTACCTCGACGCCGTCATCCAGAAGAGAGTCACGCTATTCGAGACCATTCAAGCCCAACAGAAGGCGGAGCGCCTCAAACTCGACGGAGAACCCATCAAGTGCGACTACTTTGTCTCGTCCTAAATTTTTATTTTACAGAGGATACTGATCTTATAATCTTTGTTGGTCGCACGAGACATTCTTGACCGTGTTTAGATTTTAGAACGAGATTGATGCTGTGCATCGGGATTTAGATAAGAATTTGAAACATTCCTCGTGTGAAATACTGGTGGGTTTAAAATCGTAGTTTTACAACCTTCCTTGCACGCATCTCTTTTAATTAGTAATGGTATTCTAAAATTTTGAATGTTTATATTATTTATTAAATCAAATAAATTTTGGTTCTTAGGCATACAATAATTTTACATCGAGTTCATATATTAAAGCCAGTTAATTTTGGTTTTAACGCTGTACATTTCTTCGCTAAATTGTTGTATCTTTATTATCATTATTATTATTTTACTTAGTAAGTTTCTGCTTTTTAGAATAAAATTGCTTGATGGGACAATCAAAGAAGGGAAGAAGTGGTTAACATCACCAATGGATATTGCTAAGGAAATATCAGCTGGATTGGCTGCAAGTGCATTAATAGCCCAAGTAATTATTTTCAATAAGCATCTTTACTCAACAACATCTTTCGTAACATGCATCCCTACTGTGGTGTTATTTTTCCTATCCATACCATTTCTATCCAAGGGAAAGGTAAAACATAAGTTTTTTTGTGATCAACCGTCTTGCAGGATTATGTTATTTTATTCATTATTCTATTCTTTTATTAGGCTGTGTGTTAATGTGGTTTTGTCTTTCTTCTCTCTCTTGCAATATAGCTATCTTTTGGCATACAGAGAGTCGAATGTCACTTCTTTTTTATGCCCCAAAGCTATTCAAGTTTGTTCAGTGTCTTTGGTTTCATCATGCATCTATTTTCTCAGAAGCCATCACAGAGCTTTGCCAAACAGTAAACATAGGCTGAACAGAGGTCCGAGATCAACTGTTAACACCAACTTTCATTTATACTTGTCTTGTCTTCTCTTTTAGCTATTAACTCGTTTAAGCTTGCTGCCTTAGCGACTCATCGCTAAAACTTTGGAATTTCCCTTTAGAATAATTTTCACCTACATTACAGTAAATGTTTTCGTTTAGAAGAAAATTTTTAATCAAGTTGTGTTGTATTATTCAGTCCATTGGTCAGTATATACTGACATGACACCTGTATTAAAAAAGGAAAAGCAGCAGGACCACATACTAGTTTCCTTCTTTTTTCCATTTGTTAATTCTGACAATCAAGGCAAATTATTTTGTGGTTGACTATTACTAGCAAAAGCTTCTTCAACATTGTTTGTAATATTTCATTTCTTATGTTGGCATTAAGGTAAATGGAACTCTCTGGGACATGACAAGACCTCTTGAAGGTGACACAGACCTCAGGTTGTTTAAATTTGATGACAATGAGGGACGTGACACCTTTTGGCACTCTAGTGCTCACATTCTAGGACAGGTACTATTGTATCGAGTCTTGTTTCTTAATTCTGTTTTAAAAACTGTAAAATTAGCAAAGTTACACACGATAAATGAAATTAACTATCATATGGCTATTGCTTGTGTCATTATAGTCCCTTGAGATGGAGTATGGATGCAAGCTATGCATTGGACCATGCACTACAAGAGGAGAGGTGATTACAATATTTGGTTGTCTTCTAATTTTGAAGCACTCTCTGTCACTAATTGCTACTATTCCATTTTTTTCTTGTCCTTCACCTTGTCTGGATCATATTTAAAGACATCTTGGCTCACAATCTTGCAGGGTTTCTACTATGATGCTTTCTATGATGAATTGACATTGAACGAGGAGAATTTTAACCAAATTCAGTCTCGGGCAAGCAAAGCTGCTGGGGTATGACTTATTAACTATTATGTGTTTCCTGAAAATATTTTACATAATTGGTGATTTCTCTTGTTTCTGTTGGCATTTGAATTCTTTTCTAACCAGCATTGTTTAATATTTTTAAGATATATAGGCTGAGAAAAAGGCTGTCCCTATTAAAGGTTATGTTTTCATATTTCCAAATGTTTCAACTATTGACAGAGTGAAGTTTTTCTCTTTGTTTTAGTCATTTTGAATTCAAAATTTACTTCATATTCAAATACAAGCATCTAATCGGGAGGCTTTTCACTGTATGTAGTTTGAATAAAATTAATGCTAGATATTTACCTTTAATATTGTTTGATTAAAAGAAATACTAGATATTTACCTTAAGTGGAAAATGTAAGACAACACTGAATGTTCTTTTTCATATTGTGTTCCAGGAAAAACAACCATTTGAGAGAATTGAGGTGACGAGGGATCAAGCACTTGAAATGTTTGCTGAAAACAAATTCAAGGTAATTGAGTAATTCCTTTGGAACAAGGTACATGTCATTCATCAATAACATCATGGTTTGAGGGTGTGTTTTAATGGTTTCTTTTACTGAAAGAAAACACATCACGTGAGATTCTGGCAGCTAATTAATCATGATTATAAAAAAAAAAACGTTTTTGTGATCTTGTGCCATTCTATTTGCAACTTTAGCAATCTGTAATTTGTATATTAAGCTTTTGTGATGCATGCAGGTAGAAATCATTAATGAATTACCTGAGGATAAGACAATCACTGTATATAGATGTGGCCCTCTAGTTGATCTTTGTCGTGGGCCTCATATCCCAAACACATCTTTTGTCAAAGCATTTGCTTGTCTAAAGGTGATGTTTGTTCTTTGATACTGATTCACCAGTGATACTACAGTTGCATTTACTGTTATTACATTTCCCTTATATTCTATAATTTTAGGCATCAGCTTCATATTGGAGAGGGAAATCTGATCGGGAAAGCCTACAGAGAGTCTATGGTATATCATTTCCAGATTCAAAACGTCTCAAGGTAATGGAATTTACTTTATTAATTTGGTACCTTGCCATTGTTTCATTCATCTGACTTGATAATGCATGTTGCATTCATGCTATGAATTTGCATTTTTAGTGGTCTACAATTGTTGTGTAACTTGCATATACTTGGATCATATGTCAAACTATCAACTATGGTAGATGCGTAATAGTGGTTCTCACAAAGTATTATTTTCCAGCAAAAGCCTCTTAAGATTAACTGTGCCTAGTGCTTGAATCCACGAACTCATTCTCCTTTTGTTTTTCCTGTAGGCTTGGTTTGTTGAATCCTTTTGGCATTTTCTGCCTCTCTCCAGGTTGGGAGTTTTATGATCTTATTCTTAGTCGTGCATCATGGATTGTGAAGTCTAATACTTTAGTTGCCAAACTTGGTAGTTATAGATATATAGATTGGAATGTTAAGTTTCTACTTCATTCATTCTGATCATGTTTCTATGGTATCTACGTAATAGTGTCCAGCTTAAGTTATAAGTCACACCACAATCTATTAACTATCAGCTGTGTTTCTTGAGTATAGGATGTTCTTCCAAAAGGTTAGGCAAGCCAATGATTTCTGGGCACTTCTTTTTCTGTATTGCAAATGCATTTATCCCAAGGATACTTTTACATGTTTCATGTATCTGTTTGCAATTTCATTATTGCAAATGCATTGGAATCTCCACAACAATGATGCTTTGGTTTCTTACATTAACCTTAAGGTGAACCACACATAATGGGTTTTTATATCCATTTTAACAATTGTGTTTTCAGGAATATCTGACCCAGATAGAAGAAGCAAAGAAGCGCGACCACAGGATACTTGGACAGAATCAAGACCTTTTCTTTTTCCACCAACTTAGGTTTTTTGAGAGTGCCTTTGCCCTTTTTTTTATAAACAAAAAAATCCACTTGCTGGGGAATATGAATCCTTTCTTTTTCTGTAATATTCAGTCCTGGGAGCTGCTTTTTCCTTCCACATGGAACCAGAATTTACAACAAGTTAATTGACTTCTTGAGAGCCCAATACAGAGATAGAGGCTATCAAGAGGTTACTCTCTTTTCTGAAAAAGCAACCTATTCCTGGATAAAGCTAGAGATTCCTTCTTTATTGATTTTTTCTTGTTTTAATCTGTAGGTCCTAACACCAAATATATTCAATATGCAATTGTGGGAAACCTCAGGTCATGCTGCAAACTACAAGGAAAATATGTTTGTTTTCGAGGTGATTTTGTGGAAGTTTTTAGCTGAACTGATAGTTTGCATTTTAATATGCTGACTTCACATGCTCTATACTTTGTATAACATACCTTATTACTGTAATTATTTGGTCTCAGATAGAGAAGCAAGAATTTGGACTTAAACCAATGAATTGTCCTGGTCATTGTTTAATGTTTGAGCACCGAGTGCGTTCATATAGAGGTGAGCTGACAGTTATTTGAAATGCATTTTGTATACCTAGACATTACCTGTTCTGTTGTGCTAAGGAGCAATAGTTAGGCAGGTCACTCACCAAAAACTGTTGATTGCTACATCTCATGCACAAAGCAGTCAAATTCTTTTCTTGCATAATCATTTAGATGGATACAGTCTGTTCTTTCTCTATAGATGTTGATCTGTTACTAAACCATCTTGTGGCTACCTAACCATTTGAATTGCTAAGAAATTTCAGAACTCTTCAGGCAAGTATATAAACTACAATGCAGTAGACATGCCAAATATTTGAAATAAAAAATTGTACTGGTTAGAATTATTATGTTATTGGTCCCACGTTGGGTTTAGGTATTATGTTGAATCTTCTACCTGTTATTATTTCTTCATGTCATCCTTCCAACTCACATTTAATTAGAGGATCATATAGCAATGTAAAAACAGAGAAAAGTTGCTTTTTTTATTCACAAGATGGCTCCATCAAAGATATTATCTAGGCACTATCAAGGTATTTAAATCACTCTAGTCTCTGTGAATGGGTAGCTGATTATCATGTCTATATAGTATAGGCAAGTATTATTGTGACTTTCCCAGACAAGGTGGTTGTCTCAGATTATGACAGAGATGCATGGATTTTGGTAAAAAATCAGTCCATGTATGTAAGTAGTGGCAATGTTTTTATGCAGCAAAGAGTATAAATCAAATGGAACTTATTCTGAGGAATCCAACAGAAATGTCTAACAAAAAACTTAGTTTTAAATTACAACTCATAATTTAGTTCTTCTGAGACACAAAACTAAGCTTGTCTGGTTAACACTTAGTGCTACTTGCATATTGTCAAGAAATTCATGGTCTTGGCTGGTTTCTTGGTATCCTCTTTGACCATTCAAATGCTTTTGCAGAATTACCTCTACGCCTGGCTGATTTTGGAGTGCTACACAGGAATGAGCTCAGTGGTGCACTTACTGGTTTAACACGTGTTAGAAGGTTTCAACAAGTAATGATCATTACTACTTGTATACCTCCACAGACTAACTTATTGTATGTTTTATCCAACACGCTGCTGCATATTTTTTTATTTGATTATGGTATTCATTCATGCAGGATGATGCTCACATATTTTGCAGGGAGAGCCAGGTATGTTTTAGAATGATTCATGTGATGTTGTAACTAGAAGTTTCACAATTTCTAACTCGTCGAGAAGGCATTATGGTCTCAGTTTCTAGTTGCACCAACTTATTTTTGTTCATCCCACATATTGAAGTACATTTATAAATGTTGTAGTTTTTTAAAAACTAAAGAGTGAAATTTTTTGAACCTGATAACTACTCTCTCGGATTCCTTATTTTTCCTGACATTATACATGTGCAATGAGTTAGAGGTTATTGCAAAGTGATTGCTTTTAGTTGTATCTCTAAGTTCTATGACATCATGATCTTGTATTATAATATCTAAAAGACTGCATATTCTTCTTCCTGATACACAGACATGGTGAATATTGTATTAAATTATTCCAAGTAGATATCATTTCCATCCCTTACTCGAGTTTCTTTAACATGACCCTTTTGATTCTTTTATGTTGCATCAATTATTTAATCGACCAAATGCTTAATAGCACATCTGTACATGCTCTCTTTTTTTCTCCTATCTCTCGATTTTATATTTTTATTTACTTGAATGATTGTAATTTTTTCTCTAAAATGAAAGATTCTTTAACATGTATATGTAGTTTTTTAGTCATCTTTAAGATTAAAGTCGATTACATTTAAGAGGTGAAATTGCAGAAACTAAATTGACATTCTTTGTTGCCAAATCTTATTTATTCTTGTCAGTCCACTCATATTTAAAATATCAATAGGATAGTAATGACACTATGTTATCACTTATCAGCATCCTAACATTGTTGCACTTTTTTTTTCTTTACTACAGATAAAGGAGGAGGTCAAGAATGTATTGGATTTCATTAGTTATACCTATGGTGTATTTGGGTTTACCTTTGAGTTGGAGTTATCAACGGTACAGTACTTTGCCTTAGCTTTGTTATTGTCCAATATCATGGTCTTCTGTATCATGATTTTCCTGTAGCTGGTGGTTTTAGTGCACATTTTTTCTACTCTATATTCACCTCATCAAGTTCGTCGTCACTTGATAGTAAATTTTATGATATTACAAACATTTATTGCATTTTTTATTTTTTTTTTATCTTTTATTTATTTTTTGATACTTTATTGTCAATATGTTTGAGAATAAAGCTAATCCAAATGCTATCTTGCAAAATATCTTAGTTTAGTAGGGAAACATGAAAAGATTAACATTAGCCGGCTTTGAAGAAGATTGATGGATGAAGAGGTGTTACTTCATGTAGCATATATGACCATCGGGTTGCATCCATCAGACCATTAGCAAAAACTATTCCCATATGCTAGTCATTCAGGCAATACTATTAGCCTACTAATTTTAAGATACTAGATCCTTTACAGAATATTCCAATCAAGAAAATGCTGAGTCAAGGCAATCTGGAACAACCTTAGGCATCTTCTAAGGCATGGTTGATAAGTGTAGTCGTTCCCAGATTCTATTGATCTTCCAGCCGAGCTATGCATGATATGACAATATAGAGCAACCAATAAAGGTTCATTGGGCATCCTGTAAAGGTTGAAGATAAAACTGATTAAGGTAGAAGACATACATGCATTTCTAGAGGCATAATAGGTTGCATTTTCTGCAGCCTTGTTCAACTTATCTGAACTTTCAACCTGTTTCTTAGCAATACAATAATAGTTTACCATAAAAGAATCATTGTATTTTTTGAAGGAAACAGTGAGAGAGCAGTGGTGAGATCAGAAGCAGAGTTGGATATAAAAAATTGAAGGTGCTTAAGGGGAAGAAGATATGGTAAAAATGCTAAGCATATTGCACAGTCAAAATGATCCACCATTGTGTATTTAGCAAAATTTCGTTTTTATTGTTAGGATAGCTCTAAGCTGTTTGAGCTTCTCAGCATTGAATTACTCTCACCTCCGGATCAACCTAAGTCACCCATTTAATTGGCTCAGTTCTATGTTTTATGAGGCTGTCACATTGACACTGAATCTGAACAAGCCTTTGCCTCCTCTATTGACTAAGAAATCACTCTCTTATTGAAGTCAATCTGTAACTTTTAGCAGAGAAACATATTGTAATTTTCTCCCTTTCTAATTGCTATATCTGCATAATAACTTTTATGTGGATTATTTTATATCAGTGATCTGAGGTCTCATGTAAAAAATCTCGTCTTAGTTCAAAACTACTAACATGGCTTAGTAACTACTTTTGCTCTAGTTTTTGCTTCCATATAATTGTGAACCTATTGCTGTATGAAAATATCTTTTAGTAGACCTGTTATAGCCGCAGAAGCTGTTCTGGACACCCCAGCTTTACTTTTTGTCATTATTCAGTTCCATCTACTACTCTTGAGAAAGTGAATATCAGTGAGAAATCATTTACCATTTTTTTTCTTCTCCATTTCTTTTTTCCTTTTCTTGGGTGTGCTTGTTGCATAATGTTTTTAACAAGGCATTAAATGGCTAGGTGTTTTCTGAATCAAGAAAACAGCCCCTCTATAATTGTTATCTTTAGTTTGATTCACAACGGTCTTAGTTGTCCTGATGCATGTAATCATTTGCATGAGTGATTAAATAAAATATATACATCAAATGAATGGCTCTTCTATTCTGTTGATTTACATGTAAACAAAAGAAATGCAATATCTGTTACATGAGTTTTCTTATTGCTACCACTTTTAATTATATTGATGTTTGGAAAGTACAGCGGCCGGAAAAGTACTTGGGAGAAATAGAGGTATGGGATAAAGCTGAGGCCGCTCTTTCAGAAGCTTTAAATGAATTTGGGAGGCCATGGCAGGTACTTACCTTTGTTATCTATCATCAGTTACTTTTTGGGTTCTTAATGCTTGCTTCCAAAATCCAATAGAAAGCAGCCAAAATGAACACTCTCTGAAGTTGCAGCTTGCAGATTATGCAAAAACTGCTGTTGAATTAATTTTTTATGTTCATGGACATTTATGGCATGGAAATGTGTTTCTTTCCCTGCACAAATATGGAGATTGGTAGTTCTATGATGCTTTCAATTTACACAGTTCATAGGCTTGATGATGTCTGGTATAGGCAAGGGTAAAACTTTGTTATATTCTTCTTGGGATTATGGTTTACACCAGTGTTTAAAATCTCGACCCATGCCGGGTGATACTGGTAGAATTTATCGTTCTGTCCACCGCCCGACACCGGGACAAATGGTACCGGTGGCCACAGCATCGTCGCCCCTCTGCGTTGGCCGTGGCGGCGTAATGCGGCCTCCACGGGGGCCGTGCAGCGTCTCACGACCTTTGTAGGGGTGTCCCGTGGCCTCCGCTGCGGTGCGCGACGGCAGTCTCCGCTGGGCATTGGGCAGCCTCTATGGGCCGGTGCATTGGACTCGCTGCATTGGATAGCCTCCGCGAGCGAGCACAATGGACTGTGATGTAATTTTGAACTTAGGATTTAATAATCGCTTCTCAAAATTTATTTTATTATTTTATATATTATGAATAATAATTTTATTATTATTAAAATTTATTTTATTCTTAATCCTATTTAAATTAATTTTACTATTATAATTAATTTTTTGATTTTTTTCCATAATTATTTTATTTATTTTTAA
>JBAMHZ010430626.1:0-10828 GCA_037177395.1 Alpinia galanga | reverse complement strand
AGAAAAATTAATATTATGTGTTCAACAAGAGATAAAATGGATAGAAGAGAAGGCAAAGATGACAGAGAACTCGAATTTTAAGTTATGGCACACAAGAAAAAATAAAACACAAATGAAATAGTTATTGTTGCAGATAGTTCATTAAATGATAAAGTAGTAAACTAATTAGAAAAGGAGATAGAATCTTAAGATAGCGATAGCGAAAAAAATTATTAATATAATTAGCATATATGCCCTTCAAGTAAGATCAGATGAAAACACTAAAACTAAATTTAAATGAGGTATTACAAAGAATTCCACCATACGAAATGATTTTAATACGTTTTTCAAGAAAAGAGAAAAACACTTGGTCACGTTTAAAAGTGAGGATAATAAGTCACAAGTTAACTTTCTTATGGTGAAGAAAAATGATAGAAAGATAGATAAAGATTGTAAGATTATTCCTAGAGAAAACTTAACTATCCAACATATGCTGATAGTTTTGGATATGCATTTTAAGCAAAATATTGATAAAATAAAAACGTGTATGACTCCTAGGATTAATGGTAAAAGTTAAAAGATGAAATATAAAATATATTTAAAGAGAGGATAAGAGTACAAGTATCAAAAGAGATATACGATAACTTAAATCCAATATGAAATAATACAGCATTAAAGTTAAAAATGATAGTCAAAGAAATGTGCACTACTAAGTAAAGAATCTTGGTATTGGAATGAAAAAGTACAAAAAAAAGTAAAGGAAAAAACGAAAAGCCTGAAAGAGACTAAGAGAGTAGTAAATAAAGCTTAGAATGAATTGAACACTTATATTGACAATTGGATACAAAAAAGGAAACAAAAATATTTATAGAATAGCTAAAGCTAGAGAGAGAAAGACTAAAGATTTACCCAACTAAGATGCATTAAAGATGAATATAGTATAATACTATTGGACAATGAGAAAATAAAAGAAGATGTATTTTCATTAACTTTTTAATGAAGTTTAAGTGATCAATTTAACTTCGATAATTTAAGTAGGTCAAAGGAGTATAGAAATTTAAATTTTTATCATAGAATTAAACCTTCAAAAGTAGAACAGACTTTAGATATGATGTAAAATGAAAAAGTAGTTGGACCAAATGATATTCTGTTAGAGGTACAGAAGTATCTAGGCAAACAAGATATTGAATGGCTTACAAAGTTAATCAATTTGATAAATTCTCTAGTTCCTTTATATAAAAACAAAAAAGACATACAAAATTATACAAATTATAGGGGTATTAAATTAATAAGTCATATCATGAAACTATGAGAAAAAGTAATAGAAAAAAAGACTAAAGAAAGAAACTACGGTGACCGAAAATCAATTTAAATTTATGCCGAGAAGGTCGACAATAAAAGTTATACATCTTCTCAAATAACTAATTGAAAAATATCGAAAACAAAAGCAAGAATTACACATAGTATTTATTGACCTTGAAAAAACTTATGATAGAGTGAAAATGTGGAGAATTCTCGGAAAAAAAAAGTGTTAGTATAGCATATATTGAAATAATGTAAGATATGTACGAGGATGCAATAATAAAAGTAAAAATGTCAAAATTATTAACCAGTGTTTCCCATAAAGATAGAGTTATATCCAGGATCAGCTTTAAATTTGTATCTTTTTATACTAATCATAAATGAACACACTAGACACATCTAAGACACGGTACCATAGTGCACGTTATTTGCAGATGATATTGTTTTGATAGATAAGGCACATGAAGGAGTAAATGTTAAACTTAATCTTGGAGGAAAATGCTAGAAGTGAAATGTCTTACACTTAATAGAGTAAAAACAGAATATATGGAATTTAAATTTAGCAATGTTAGATACAATAAGACGATTGTTAAGTTAGGCGATAATGAATTGTCTGTAATTAAAAGTTTTAAATATTTAGGATTATTTTTACAAAAGGATACAGGGATTGAGAGATGTCTTATATAAAATACAAACAAGATGTTGAAATGAAAAAAAGCATCGGGTGTTTTTTGTGATCATAAAGTACCTTTAAAATTTAAAGAGAAGTTTTACAAAATGACAGTTAGATTTACTATTTTATATAAAGTTGAATGTTAGGCTATGACTCGAGTACATGAGAAGAAGATAAGACTTATAAAGATGAAGATATTAACATGGATGTGTGGACATACGAGAATGGATAAAATAAGAAATGAGAATATTTGAAAGAAAATTGGGATTGCATCTATTAAAGAAAATTTCGACAAACATGTTTAAGATGATACGCACATGTACTTAGAAAACCGATAAATACTTCAATTAGGCGATGTGAAATTATTATAAATATGCAAATTAAACGAGAAAGAGAAAGATTAAAGAAGATTTAGTTAGGACAATAAAATAAGATAAAATTTATTTAAACATAAATAATGATATAGTAGGGGATAGAGTCCAACGGCATAAGAGGATCCATATAGTCGACCCACCTAGTGAGATAAAACTTGGTGGTTGCATCTGCTAATCTAACATTTTACCACCACATCATCGACTTACTAGTGGATAGACCACCTCACCACCATGACACCAACTTACTAATGGATGGACCACCACATGACCAACATACAACTAGATGGAATTGGATTGGATGATAAATTTAAAAAATTTTAAACAGTATGCTAATTTGAAATTTCATAAAGATTGTGATTGACTTATTAATCAAGCCTTTGTTTTAACCAACCAATGTTGTGTGTGCTTATGCATGATTTAAATAAAATGATAGTGTCTTTAAGTTTAAACTTGGAAGAGACTAGAAGGGGTAAGTTAAAGGTGCACCTCCAAAGGAAGCAGCAACTGCTACAGAACCAGCCACAGATCCTGCAGCACTAGCTATGGCAGCAAATCCACTTGCCCCAATAACAGGGACTAGAGTGCCAAGTGTGGGAGCCAAAGCACCAAACCCTGCAGCAATTGCTGGAGCAGCCAAACCTATAGATAGTGGATAAGCAATTTATAAAACTTGCATGAAGGTAAATCAACCAAGGAGTAGAATTTATTATTAATAATTGGCATATCAAACCTCCAGTTATAGCCATCAAAGCTCCTCCAGTCAATGCGGCTGCACCTATGACTCCACCACGTTTCCATTTTGACCATTTGCTCTTTTCAGATTCATTTTCTTGGGATTGTACTTCCTCTTTTACTGCAGCCATTGCCGAGCAAGCAACCATTATCTCCATAGCCTCCTATAACACCAAAGTTAAAAGGTTAAGGGCTCTAAATTAAATGAGTTGCTAAGAGTGGGAAAAAGTTTCATTCTTCAAGTACAACTATTTTGGCAATAGGTATGCTAATCTTGGAGGGAGACTACCAATTTATTAACAAGTGGAAATGAGCAGAATGTACATATCAATTGAGTTAATTAATCTAGTCTTGTAGATCCTGAAAATCAATATTCATGATGGCAAATTGGTTACAAGTAGTAAAGCAGCACAGCACTGCCAGGTGATTTGAAATATTGAACCTAAAATTGAAAGATTATCTCTTTAGTTAGCACAGCTAAATAAACACTTAGACAGGCACAATCAAACATGTGTAGCTTACTAATTGACAGTATTTTGGTTTTTAGCAACATGGATCACAAGTTATGGAAGATTGGATAAAAAGCTAGAATTACAAGATTTTTAAGCCATTAGCAGGAAATCCTATGGAAGATCATACTAGGGCTGAGACGCTAAATATTACCATGATAGGATTATGCAAGGCATGGTTTAAAATCTTAATCCATGCCAAGGTTTTAGTCTACGACCGAAGCGATACGATTTTAGTATTGTATCATACCATACCAATACATTTCGGTACTTTTAAAATATAAAATATATTAATTAAAAATAAAAATCATAACTTAAATATTTAAAAAATTAAAAATACAAAGAAAAAGAAAAAAGAGAAAAGGCATGGAGGGAGTCACACAGGCATAGTGATCCCGCCGCGACCCCATTAGAGTTTGTCACGTCCCTACAGAGGTCAATGCGTGATTGGCAACCTCCGTAAGGTCACGGTGACCTCCATGAGGTCGCGGTGACCCCTACGACCTCATACCGATGTCCAGCGACAAGCAGAATGACAAATTTCGCTCGTACTGTCCAGCACAGGTCGAGATTTTAAACTTTGGTGCAAGGAAGCCTCATACTAAAAAAATTCTAGTTTTGCAACATTCTTGTTAGATGAACTCATAGTTTTCCAACACTCAAATTAATAATTATCTCAACACAGCACTGAGATTGATTTTTCACATCTCCATCAGTATGTCTCAATTAACCACTAGAAATTGAACTTGATCTACCCAATAGGAAAACGAATTGGCACAAGAATAAGATAAATGAACATATGTCCAAGACCTCTAATACAATGGATCACATATAATGCATAAGAGGTATAATAAAAAAGTTAGGAGTAGAATGAATCTCGATCAGAATCAATCAATCCCAACTCTCCCACGTATCTTAATAATTAGCTTCATTTTGTTTGTTTCTCTTATATATATTAATTAATATATTACATTATAAAATATATAACTATATATAATTCTTATATATTATATAATTAAAACTTGCACATAATTAATCACAATAAAGCTCTATGATCGTCGTCCTCTTTGACCACCTTGCCTATGTCTCCTCTGACAGTCTAGACTTTCATACAACATTTAAAATTTTGAACTGTGTCGAAATTTTAACTTGTGACCGGAATAATACATGTTCAATATAATATTATGTCAATGCAGTTTCAGTGCTTTTTTAAATATAAATATATTAGTTAAAAAATATTTTTACTAATATTTGATTGTTATAGATGCTTACTATTGAGTTATATTTGAGACATTAAATGTGAAGTTTAAGTTTTAATAATATCTCGAAAAATGTTCGATGCTTATATAGTAAAAGTCATTTTAGTATTAACTAAAGTCCAGCAATAGACATGGCAGGATCAAGTAATAGATTTAAACTAGATTGATTTTGGTCTGTATAAAATTAAACAAAATTTATATTTACAATAATTTAATTCATAGTACTATATTTTATAAGATTAGAAACTATATTATATTTAATCTTTTTTCTAACAATCTATTCCCTCAATCTTAAAGAGGTTTATTTTTCTCTATCTACCTCATAGACAAATGGAGGAAAAAAAATTAACCATTTTTAGAGAGATTTTTCCTCTGTTGATCTTATGGACAAATGAAGTTAAGAAAAAAGTAACCATGTTAAAGAAGTAAAGAGGTTTTCTTCTTCTATGTTTACCCTCGTGGACAATAGAGAATGGAAAAAATTAATAATTGAGGGAAAAAATTAACAAAGAAAAATGAATTTGGATTAAATGTTTTACAACAACAACCAAGCCTTATCCCACTAGATGGAGTTGACAGATTAAATGTTTTAAAAATAAAAAAATAAATAAAATTAAAAATTAAAAAAAGCAGGAAGTCATGAGATAGCAAGTGCCTTCGTGACCTCACGAGGCAGTGTCAGTGTCGATGAGCAAGTGGAACGGAAAATACTTCTCATGGTTTAAAATCTCGACCCGTGTCAAGTGATACAAGTGAAATTTATAGTCTCGTCCACTGTCTAACACTAGTACAAGGTTGCAGCAGGATTATGGCGCTTCTGCGGGGTTGCGATGACCTCCGCGACCCCACAGAGGTCACACCTTTTTCCTTTTTTTCTTTTCTTTTTTTAATTTTTTGTATTTTTATTTTTTTTAATATTTGAGTTAAGATTTATATTTTTAATTAATATATTTTATATTTAAAAAGTACCAAAACACATCAGCATAGCATTATACAATATCGAAACCCTATTATTTCAGTCACGGACCGAAACCTTAGCACAGATCGAGATTTTAAACCATAATTCTGCCTTTGCCAATCAGCATAGCACAGTATTTTATATCACGCTGCCATGGCTCACCACCCTATCTTTGTTGGACCTAAGGTTTAGTACTCTCCTCTCCTCATGACCTACTCATCTAGTTCCCTCTTAGTAACCAAGAACTAAAATCCTTCTTGGGGTTGATCGTGAAAGAGCTTCCCTTAGTTTCCATCCATGCCAACTAAAACCAAAGAAAGTACCACCGAACCTACACAACACGGACGACACTATACCAACATGAGCAACACAATGTTTAAACTATGTGTTGGCCCATGTCATGTCTCGTACCTTTATGAGAACGATAAATATCAACTATCAAGTGGTGCGACTTGATATTTAAATCCATGGTTTCGTCTACACATTACCAATTTGGTCTACAAATTATCAAATCAAAATCAAACAATTTTTTTATACATCAGACAATACAAACCAATTTGGTCAAGACACCAAACTAAATCAAATTTTTAATTTGGTTTTTTTTATTTTTTTGGCTTAAATCGAAAAACAGACACCCTTAGATAATATAAAGATATATTACATGAGCATATTAGGAAGTCTTGCACATAACTTTAAATCTATAATACTAATAGAGGGCTAAATTCATTATTGCAACAAAATTATTAATACTAATACTTCTAACATGTGAAAACTTCATGTCTAAAGGATATTTACAAGATGATGCTTAGATAAAATAAGTTAATCAAGAAGCCATGATAGTGCATATTATTGAAATTGGATCATTTTTTCATTTAATTGACTGAAAACCATTTGAAAAAGTATGTCTATCAATAAAAAACATACCACTGTGATCCACTTAACATCAAGCCAAGTTGCTAGCAACCGTATGGCAACACGATGTCTAGCATCATAGCCCTTTCGAAACTTAGATTTTTTGTCATCTTGAGGTATATCAGCCACACATGCAGAAAGAAGTTCATACAACACTACCAGTCTCCTCTTTTGATAAAAAGGAGAGTCTGTTAATATTGATCCTTCACTGCATTGGCTGTCAAACTGATTTTGTAAGTCCTCCACTTTGAGAGACACCTTCAAATTTCTGTTTTCCAAGGTTGGACAAGTTTCTGAGGTCTTCTCTAAGCTCTCATTGGATGTCCATAAGGTGGGCTTATCAATAGCTTTCTGATCCTGATTTTGATGATTCTCCCAGGATACCTTGCATGAAGAAGTTTCTAAGCTCATCGACATGGCATCAACTCCCTTTTTTAAAGCGAGTTCTAGCTCATGCTTCTCTGAAGAAATTTCACCGTCTTCGTTGAAAATTATTCTCATATACTGTGACAGAAGGAACAAAACCAGAATTCATTAAGAAACATCAATAACATTGGCAGGTTGCACATGCATAGACCTTCATAATGACATTGAAATGACAGCTCAGTGTTAATTTTTACTGAATCGTTTCTTCAAAATAAAATAAAATGATCAATAGTGCACTTATGAAGTTATTGTATAAGAACAGAAACTTTTTACTAGAAAGATCAAAAATACTTCTTTAATACAAAAGCAGCTTTTATTATAATATATTTGATTTTTTTAAAAAGTAAACAATTACTGGTACTCTATTTCAACCAACACTTTTTACAATTTTATTCTTTGCAAACACAAAGCTATTGTATAAAGTGAATGCCTCACAAGACTTGGAGCAAATCATCTTCAAACTATTAAACTGATCTTATTATTCATCAATGTCATGTTTCCACCGTCAATTATAATCTTACAAAGAAATAGTTTTGGCATTGAGGCCTCAGACTTGTGAGTTGGATGTCTCAAATCATCTAGGGCAGACCCTATCAATTATTGAAGCTCAAATTCAGACAAACATTGCACAAGGAACAGTTTGTGGATATAAGTACAAAGTTTCTCTGATGTATGATCTATAGAAACCAACAAAATCTGAAGGAAAAATCCAAGCATTCCACAAGGAACAAAGGAATAATGTCATAGAGATACCCTTGAACAAAAATCCTATCAGTGAAGAGCATATGCATAGTTGTAACTATAACATAAAATGTTAAAACAATTTAACGATAGTAATTTTCTCAAACATCAAATACAAATTCATATATCATCATAATAAAAGGAAATTTTCCCTCAATTGAGAGCCAGGAATTACACAAACTTTGGAAACCTTTAATAAGACTTGGTGTATTAGGAAATTCATATTGCTTATTCTACAACCATTGATCAATCTTCATTATAGATTTAATGGTTTATCAAGAAGACTTGTTGGGTCAACTACAAGAAAAACAAATGCATTGCTCAATCAAATAAAGATAGATTGTGCTCCACTATGGAAAGTAAAAGTTTGGGCATCATAGAAAATTTTTCATATGCTCGCATCAATTAGAGTTTAGGATGTGAGTGGAAGGAAACCAAAGAAAAATGTATGTAATATATTAAAAGTGACTTAAAATATCTAATCATTATAGCTGCGAGTCTGTGACAATCTTACATATAGTTCAATGTGAAAGAATATCCATACAGCAAACCAAAAATAATTAGAAATCTCACATGCTGAATATGCTAAAAAGCATGTCATCATTTTGGTCCTATCATAATAAGGTTTGTAAAGTCGAGTAATACTTTAGAACTTTGCAACTCATAGTTATATCCCAATATGTAGCTTAATATTTTTAGCACTACATGTGTACAAGTTGTTGGTTGATTGGACAGACCTAGAAATGGACTAAGTGGTAGAACATTTTTGTAATTATAGGATCCAAAACAAGCTATACCATGTTAAATTGAATTAATTGGCTACTCGTCCAATATTAAGCTATTATGAATGAACCAAATTTCAACATTCATATTGTTGACATTTATTTTCTAGGAAAGGACTTGTGCAGTTCATAGTATTTTAAAAGATCATGAGATCCACACTTCCTCGTCCACATGTATTAATAACTCAACCTCCTAGATTGACTCACCTAATCGCTAATGATCGTCAAGGTTGGAATTGTGCATTCTCAGAACTAATTGTAAAAATAAAAACCATTAGACTTGTCAAAGCACAAGATAACTAGGAATTTCAATCAAAAGCAACACCATGAAAAGATCATGTGGTTTTTCATTATTATGAACATGGTGAATCATGGTTGGGTGTTGATCCCGACCCAAAATAGTAGGACATGATTCATTGTTCTTGTAGCATTTGACAATGATAAATTATCACATTCCTTTCAAGATCATAAGCATTTTTGGTAGAAGCTCTGATAGTCCATCAACTGGTCCATGGAATTATTAATGAGCAACATAGAAGCCAAAAAAATCATCAAAAGATGTGGTGGTGGTGGGGGGGGGGAGGATTTAATGGCTCTGACAATGCTTTGCAAACATTGTTGAGTCTTGCTATTAAATATATTTAATTAGATCCACATTGTCATTGACTCATCAATATGAGGAACTAAGTATGTTTGGCATGTATCCTTTCCACTATTTAAATAGCTATGTCCCATAATCATTATAATGTTGTTGCTAATGTCCAAGATGATTCATCAGATATAATGACACAAAACATCTTCAACACTGAAGACCCACTGACATTCCAAAACATGGTTGAGCCTATTATAGATTTACCATAAGGCATATAAGTTTTAAAACCCTTAGCAACAAAACCCTCAATACCAGTTTAATCCATTTCATTTTTGAGGTAATTATCAGGAAAACATGATGAGATTAAGGCCATTCTTGATGATTATATCGCTGCAAAATGGAGATTCCTAGTCAAATGGATAAGCAAAACAAATCTTATTTTACATTTGGATGTCAAAGAATAAACAAAAATATCTTGACATTTACCTACACAGTTACACAACCAAAGAGAGCCCCTGATCAACACGCTAATATGACTTTCCATATGAGCTCTGTTTTGGCACTAGGATTATTTGTCTTTAGTTTGGAATCTTAGTTGTATTTGTTTTAAGGATATACAGAGCAGAAAAATGATGCTTCAATAGTTTCATGTGTCCTTATTCATAGGTTTGCCTCCTCTCTCTCCCCTTCCACCATAGAATCTAGCTTCTTCATCACATCAATATCAAGGTAACAGAAAGTTTCCAAAAATGTCACCTTGATTTCCTAGACTTCAATCGTAACATCTATAAACACCCATGCGATCCTCTGTCCCCACGACCACCTAGAAAGAAAGCGACTCGTAACTATCAAAACTCGCACAGATAAGTAATCGGGCAAACTAACAAACAGGTTCTTCAATTACAATAAGAACCGCCGATTGACAACCCAAATGCACAAAAAGTGTGATGGATGGTGTGCAAGAGAATAGTTGTACCGCTCCTACGTGATGTGTGACTTCCAATGACGCAGCAGTCTCCTCCAGTCCTAGCCAGGCCTTGGAATCAATGTTCAAAAACCTATTCCCTCCAATAGGAAAAAACTCAGGCACACGCATCCTGGAACAAGTTCGTGAAGGAAAGGAGAAAGTAAAGACCAAATAGGGGAACCTGAAGACAGGGCGGAGGAGACCTCGGGACTGATGTGACCAGAGTTCGGGATCGTCGCCGTCACTCTCACTGCTAGTGGCGCTAGCGGAGCTGCACCTGTCCCTTGCGTTGGGATCAGCTTCGGGGACGTCGGAGCCAAGGGGGTGAATCTGATGGATCTGAGCCTGGCGGAGGGCGAGTGCCAGAAGCGCTCCTGCCGCGTATCTCTGCGTCTCACTCAGCATCGAGGAGGCCATGCTAACCGGACAAGTCTCAGGATGGTAGAGATGAACACCACCGTAGGATCAGCAGGCACTGGAAGCGGTCTTTGGCTCGTCCCGGTGCACAAGGTAGCGTTTGGTTTCGTTTATTGAAGGAAGCACGAAGACAGCCCGAGAACCGCGGCACATTTTTTTTTTTTTTGTGCTGCAAAAGAAACACTGAAGCTTACCTAATTTCTTG
>JBAMHZ010430599.1:0-10831 GCA_037177395.1 Alpinia galanga | reverse complement strand
GAATGCATAGTATTTTTCACATGTGCTTCGCCTTTGTTGTCGTTCAACATAGTCAGTGATCGATCAAATTTCAATTAGAATCCGATTGCAATCCGGTCAAAATTTAAATTTGATCGAATCGTGATTAAATTTTAATTAGATCACGGTTAAATTTTAACTGAATCGTAGTCATATTTTGATCAGATCACTATTGGATATTGATCGAATCGTGATTAAATTTCGACTAAATTATGGTTGAAATTCAAATCTAGCTGAATCATGATCATATTCCCACTAGATTATGATCAAACTCTAGCTCGATCGTGGCGGCTAGCAGTCGCAATGTTGGCAGCCACGATCAAACCAGATTAGTGTGATATAGTTTTCTAGAATTATTAAATGTAGGGCTTAATTTGTCAGCGTGATAATGTCGCGTGATAATGTCACTTGTAGGGTTTACATTACTCTCCTTTCATTACTTTATTCTAACTAAAATTATTTCCCTTTGTCTCATCGGTATTCTTTGTACACAAAATATGACCCTTGCACCACTTCTAATTAATTTCTCCATTAATCCAATTGGTGAATTTATTCCTCCTAGCTACCTATCAACTCTACTCATATGCTTTTTTTTTTTAAATTTAATTGCTTTTTTTTTCAGTATAGCTGTTGACCTATATATATAATTTTAAAGCTCACTAGATCTCAATATTCATTATATATATATATATATATTTGTTGAAGTTGGAGATCGTATTAATTAAATAAACTTTAATCGTGTGTTAATTTTCAAGGTTTGCTAGCTCTTCAATAACTCAATTGAGTTTTAGTTCTACTATAACTAATCTTCGAATTAGCTTTCAAAAAATACAATAAAACATCAGGGAAATAATTATTATACTTTGATAATTTATAAATGAATGAGAGTTATACAAATGGAATATAAGATACAAATATAAAGCTTACCTTCTTCGATGTTATTGTCCATATTTTCCATTTAATTTCCTCTATCCTTATAATGATTCATCCTTTCTTTTTGAATTATGAGAAGAGAACTTTTTGGCTCATTGGTTCTGAACATTATAGAACGATCGAGATAAGCCCTATCTCAATTGGACCACCGAAGTTGTATATGTAGAGTTGGGACAATGACATTTGTTCAAATTAATGATGGCTTTTCTATGTGTCGATCGATCAACATTGATCGACACTTAAAGCTATGATAACTGAAATTTAACTGATTTATTTCTTTTATCAGAGAACCAATTAGTGATATTTATGTATATATTAAACGGTGAATAAGACAACCTCATGATTGCAATTAAGATAAGTGATTCTAATTGTATGCTTTGCCACATCAATTATGTAGCCCATGTCAAAAGGAGAGTATCCACTTGCTGTTGTTTCTTTTGACTAATTGGGATGTACCTAACTAGATATGCATTTTAAATTCTTTAAATATTCTTGTTCTAGAAATTATTTAAAAAAAAAAAATTCTTTTGCATTTTAAGATGTCCTCTAGTAATTAATCATGAATATGAATCAAATTCAGTATAAATTAATTACTGAAATATAATCAAGTAGTGAGTAAGAATTTGATTTAAAGTTATTGATTAATTATCATTCTCCCTTTTTAGTTGAATCTTTAAGGGGGGAATATAACTTCATTGTTAGAATCATTGCGAGTTAAAGGGGAGGATGAATATATAGCTTTGTCGTGTCTATTCAAAACTTTACAGCTAAAATATTTGATGCAGCAAGAAACACACATAGCATAAACATACGGATTTTACTTAGTTTATATTCCTCCTAAGACTATTATTTCAAGACCTAGCGCTAGTGCTTTACTACTATTAATAAATTTCTACTTTTTGAATAAAATTTGAAAGCGAAAGAATCTCTTACAATAATTTATACATTAAATACAACAGTAAAAAGAAGACTAATATATATGAATCTTGTATGATTAATCCTCTTCTTCTTCTTCTTTTTTTATTTGAAACTATTTGAAAGCATTTGAGACTTTGAATTTGTGAGCTTGAAGAAGAAAATTTTTACGAAAAACAGTGGTCACAAATCTCCTTTTGTATTGTCTTCAATTGAATACAAATTTTGATCATTTTTGAGATAATAATTGATTGTTCTTAATTACCCTAGCAGTCGACTGGAGCAGATGTTAACTGTTGATCACAGTTGAATGATCGATCACTGACATGCAATCTATGACTAATATTATTTTAAAATTTGAGTATCAATCAATTAACAACCATCATCAATCGATTGATAATATTTATTTGAATTAAGCAATTTGGATTAAAAAACTATTTATGCTCTCTAAAATATTTCATTAGTCGACTGATGTCAATCAATCGAACTTTGAACATTTTGTTCACTCATAAATATGACCGGTCGAGTTGCTCAATCGATTGTCAAATATTTTATTCACTTTTAATTTTCGAGCAATCAGCTGATTAATACAACTATTAGGATTACTGTATAAAAGGATGATTTGGGTGTTTACGTATTAATCGATTGTAAATATGCATCAATCAATTGATCAACCTTAACAATTGACTAATGTGCAAAACCCTTTAATCAACTTTGAATTTGGCTCATCAATCGATTGTTATTCCATAATAGTCATTTATTGAGTTAGTCTTAGCCCAAATTTGATTTTTACAAATCCTAAACTCTCAAACAAAAATCCCCTTAAATTATATTTAGTATCAGCTCATTATTATATTATTTCAATCATTTTAACAGTTGAAGTACCCCTATCTTCAACTATATACTCTCATCCTATAAATACCTCATGCTAGATGAACCTCCTTTTACTTGAAACTTAGTGCTTAGAGCTTCCTCATCTCCGGATCTTCATTCGCCTTACATCCGATCTCTTAATTTGCATGGAGTTTTTATTTATAAAAAATCTATCCTCTAACTTTCTTAAACTTCTTTATCTTACATCCGATCTCTAAATCAATGATGACTTACTTTTGCTAAGAATCTAACTTCTAACATTCTTGAATTTTTTTACCTTGCATATGGTCTCTAAATCTATAAAGACTTTTCTAAAACACTTAACACAATGATGAGATATCACATAATTTGCTTTAACTCCAACTAATGTCAAACATCAAAATCACATGTCTGGGGCATGCATATTTGCACCAATATTCTTCATTATTGCATATACAAATATAATTAAAGTAGCTAAAAAAATAATCAGCGAAACTAAATGAGTAAATTTGCTTCACAAATTAAGAAATCTAAAACAATACTAATGAACTAACGATTTATATGAAACATGTGCGATCATATTCCTCCTCTCAAACATGATTATACAAAACAAGAGGATGGACAGAGATCACATGTATGCAAATTGAATTGTGTATGCTCACCTCATCTTCAACCTAGTGATGTGTGAAAAAATAATGAATCTTGTCATCACATATAACAGTTTGTATTTAATTGGAATATATTGGTCCCCTCTCATAATTTAGTGAGCATTTTAACAAATCATGCATGCCACTTGTATTATATATTAACCAAATAATATTTCAATATTGTTTTTTTATTAAAAAAAATCACGAGCTATTGTAAAATATTCCCATATTAGCCTCATTTTCAAGTTCTCTTCAAAATTCAAAAGACAGTAGTTTAATTATATGGCAGAAGTGATGAATAAGATAGTGAAGCTAGTCCAATGAATGCATATTGGAGTTGGAGATGCATGAAAGGAAGGAATTAATTAATGTAGGCATGCATGGAAACACTATTGATTAATGTTGTCTTATATTCTTGGACCACTCCTCTTGGATTAATCTCATTACTAGTTAGGGATTAATTAATTCATAACTTTCCTCTCTTCTATATAACAATTACCTCTACTTCTGCTTCCCAACCCATAGCCCTAATTTTAGGGTGCACCATCAGTAGGTGAAGCTGCCAGCATGATCTGATGATACTCCATGGCCTCCATCCATGATCTTAATTCATATATCGCTAGATCATGTTGCAGCTTCATCTTCTGCTGGAACACCGACTAGTTTGACAAAATGGAATTAGGGTTTCATGCATGAGAAAATAATTGAGATCATTGCAGGTTAGTTGATTTTTCTTTTATGTATATATGTATACGAATAGTTTTCCTACTCTTTTACATCCTTTCCTATTTTGATTTTAGCAAGATATAAGATATATAGTATTTTGCCATCATATTGCAGTTGCAGAATAATCTTTTTAGAACCAAAATTGATCATACATTTTAAGTTAATTCAGTCCCTTTTTTTTTTCTTCTTCTCTTATCTTCTCTTTATTCATTACTAACAAGTATATGTGTTAGATTAGTTTGCATGATTTCATATATGGATAGTGGTGAAATTTTCAGATCTTCTTAAAATTTACCTATCATTAAAGAAAGTTTATTGCAACTTTTTCTTTGATCTGTTAATTTAGTTTTGGACTTATGTTTCATATTATTATTTGCAGTTTGATCTGAAGAGTTTTGGATATATGAAGTTTGGAAAACTGTCAATTTCAGATATCTTTTCCTCCCCTGTTCGACTGTAGATACATTAATCTAATGACCTAAAATAAGAATAACTTAGCTCTTGGCTGGTGTTTTTTGCTGAAAAAAATCATATAAAGAATAACTACAAATTAATTATCCTGAAAAAGGTTTTGCCAAACTTCCAAGAAACTATCAATTGATCTGTTCATTAATATTTCATGCCCATCACACCAATGCCAGTCACTTGAGTAGCGATTAACTAATTACTGCTACATATTTTCTGTGTTCATATTTCAGAACTAAGTTTAACTGATTCATTAAACATATAACTAAGCATTTCAGTTTATACAATCCCTTTCTAGCTTTCTTTTTTCACTTAATCTTCTTTTGAGAAACCACACTCTCTTCAATTAATTTACTCTACAATATTATATATATTTGGCCTTTGCATACTGATGCATGATCAAATTAAAGATGTTCAGTACTGATGTAAGTTAGCAGTGACCTAAATGGCCTATGAAAATAGAATGCATTTAATTAACTTCTTTCACATATCTGCATTGTGCTTGAGATTTGACATTCTTAATTTCATATATTAAGAGTTATTTTGATGATTAGATTAATAAATGCTGATGCATGAACAATAAGAAAAAGTTGTTTAAATAATATGGAACAGCTCTTCTATTTTATGAATTTGTTTATTACAACTATTCACCTTTATGATCCTCTTTCCTCTTAATAATCATTTGCAAAATCTAAAGAAATTTTAATTGCATTTATGAGGCCTATGTAAATGTAAGCATGTATTATATATTATTATTATAAATATTCATAGGAAGATGACACTTGGATAGTTTGATTGAGTCATCAAAATTATATATATATATATTATGCATTACAACACAAGATGCTAAGGCCATTAATTATTATAATTACTATCAGTATTATTTTTTTAATAAAAAAACAAGACTTTATGAGGAAATTTAATTTACTAATAATTAGTAATAAAGTTAAATTAGACAGCCATCATCATTCTCACAAACTCCTCATAGTTCACTTGCCCATCTCCATCCAAATCTGCCTCCCTTATCATTTGATCCACTTCTTCATCTGTCAACTTCTCTCCGAGAGTGACCATCACATTCCTCAGCTACAAGAACACAAAAATTATCAATCCTTTAAACCAATTACACATAAAAAGTAATCAAATCTATGCACCAATCTATAAATTAAATTCACCTCAATGGCAGAGATGTATCCATCTTGATCCTTGTCGAACACCTTGAAAGCTTCTCTCAGTTCATCTTCCTCATCAGACTCCTACAGATATATTAGTGGAATTGTTTCTCATTTTTGTTTTTATTTCCCATCATTATATATTCGTAAATTGCAGTTTAGCCTCTTAATTAGTTTTTATTTACCTTCATTTTCCTGGCCATTAGATTTAAGAACTCTCCAAATTCTATGGTTCCACTGTCATCTGAGTCAACTTCCCTCATCATTTCTTGCAGCTCTTCATCAGTTGGATTTTGACCCAATGATTTGATGACTGTAGTTAGTTCTTGCACTGTGATACATCCTGTACATGTATATCATATCATTAAATGATAATTTCATAATTTAATGACTATTTACTTTATTTTATTTTAAAAAAATGAAATTTCTGTTTGGAAATGGTCAAAGTCTATATATGAATGCAAGCAGTGGGGGTTGACTGCAATTCTTGCACCCTTTGACTAATATTGCATTTTGGTTTGGAATTTCAGATCTCCACTTATTCATAATCACAACAACAAATCTATCTTGACTTTACTAAATGAGTCTTTTTTGTATGTAATTATAGAAAAAATAGATTTCATTGGCATAATTTTTGAGGAACTGAAGGTCTTCTCTCCTTCGATTGCTTGTACAAAAACAATGGAAGAAGGGCTTCAAGCCCTTTCATAGTCCCTGCTCGCTCGGCAACGAGATCAACACAAAGACGAGGCTAAGGAAGAGATTAGTCGGTAGCGAAAAGGTTAAACAACTAGTTACTCAGTATAGTTTTGGCATGAGCTTACTACATTCGAAAATGGCTCGAGCCGAATCGATGCCCTCGTGCTCCCCAACAATGAGTTGGGAGCAAGAAGAAGGTCAAAGTGGAGATTGAGCGAACGACTTAGATGCAGGATCGAAAGGTAAGGGGACTATCTCTGTCGACACCTTTCCTTCTCTTCAAGTTCATAATTTATTTTATGCAAACATAGCATTCAAATTCGAAGTAGCAACTCGATAAGCAAGCAAAATCCTATATTCAAAGCCTTAACTATTTCATTCAAACAAATCGACAACTGAACAATAAATTAGAGTTAAAGAGAGAAAAACAGATCACCATCTCCATCTTTGTCGAAAAGGCAGAAAGCTTCTTGGAATTCAATGATTTGCTCCTCCGTCAGAACTTCCATGGCAACACCAAAATTCTAGGAAGAAGAAGAAGAACAGAGTTTGTTTTTATGAATGGTGAAGCGAGAATATGAGAACTTAACAATGCCCGGCTTTAACCACTTATAGACCAGGGCAGGGAACGAGTGGTTACTTGATTTTTTGTGTGAAATAATTTAAAGTCAAACAAACATGTTTGAAATTTGACTTTCAGATGGAATAGACTACCAAGATACTGACAGCAAAGAAAGAACAAACTTAATTTCCAGGTTTACAACCACTTCTTGTTCAGCGCTGAACAAGTCACATTGCGTTGTCAAATGAAATGAAGCACAATTTTTTTGCCCAGCAGCATAACTTGGAATTCAGACAGAAACAAGCTGACTAGAAAAAGTCATGGAAAAGGCCTAAAAACACCAAAGAAAAGAAAATAGTACATATATTATACTTTTATTTTTCGCAGCCAAATTGAGTGTGCTCTTCCTTCATATAGGTTGTCCTTTGGGGACAATTTGATCCTTAATCCACATATATATTGGCACCAGCACGTAATATGTCGCTGCGATTGTTCCCAAGAGGAAGCGCAAGGCGAAGGTAAATGGGTTCACAGGTTTGCTTACATCTTCAGCTTTTGGACCAAGCTGCAAAGCAATACATCGACATTAGAAGGATCATTTATGTCCAAGAAGATGCCAACTCATTGTACATTATCTCACTAAAGGCTACTGATCGTATGTTGTTCATATCTGGATTAGTTTCCATGGAATTCAAACTTTGACACAGTCGAATGAATGACCTTCAGCTATATGAGAGACCCAAAATGCTCAAGTTGAAGTTAAAATAGTCTATTCGTGACATAGTTATTGCTATGGCGAGGATATGCCGAAAGAATTTGATTAGCATCCAACTCAAAGATGCATATCCGAGCTGCCAGGTAGAGCACCAATGCACGGCATAGTGAATGGTTTGCCACAAGAGTTACTGCAACAATGATTTTGGAAAATGGAAATTGAAAGGGAAAAAGGTACCTGCAGAGGTGAATCGCCGGATTCTCGCTTAACACCTGTGACAGAACAACCCATGATGAGCCCGTGACGCCGGACACCACGGTACCATTTGGGGCCGATTCTCTTCAATTTGACATCTTTAAAGCCAGCCTTCTTGAACCATTCGATGTATTCCTCTTCCTTGGGAAACAACATCCACATATCGGCAAAGAAGCGTGATAGCCAAAAGGTTGGATGTACAGGACCAATGATACAAGCTAACCCTCCAAGTTTCAGCACTCGATACGCTTCTTTGATTCCTCGTTGAGGATCAGGCCAATATTCAATGCTGCAGATTGATCATCGAGAGTCAAATTGACAAAGAAGAGCAAAGCAATATGAAGGACTAGCAATTTTCACAAATTAAACTAGAAAACAATGTTCTTCTTGGTCCATCTGACAATTAGTATAAAACTGAATGGATTATGTGAGAAAAAAATAAACTAAAATGATAATCCCTTCCACTTCTGCTAATGAATATTGAAGCTGCTAAATATGATGAATTCTATGTCACACAGCGAACTAGTGTCAATATATCATCCTATTTGAGCATTAGAACAACTCGTACAGGCGACAAAAGCACAATAAAAATGTTTTCAGGTAAAGGATAATTCTGGCCACTAAAGGCATCAATACAGAAGCTTAATTTTTAGAAGAGATATCGACATACAAGAACCTATAGGACGTTGTTCCTTGAATTCTTATGCTCTTAGCACGCAAAGGGTAGTAAGATTAATATGTTTCGATCAATATGGTATTTTCAACTGTAGTATTGTATATTGTATGAGTTACATTGCAAATGATAAATTGGCAGGGAAAAAAAAAACGGTTACCTTCCAGCAGAAATATAGCGGTCCACAGAGTCCGTCGGGAAGGGGAGTTCCTCAGCATCCCCCTCGATGATTCTGCACTCACTCAGTTCCTTCTTTTGCTTTGCCTTCTCCAGTTGGTGCGGAGACTGGTCAAGAATTGTGACATTCTTGGGATGTATGTGTTTAATAATGCCCAATGTCGTGAATCCAGTCCCGCCGCCGACATCCACAACCGTCAACCTCGGATCATACAGATCAGCAGGCTCGAGAGCCTCATCCCTCATGTCCTCGGTCCAATGACCAGGATTTATGACATGATCATATACTATGGAGAGGAATCTGTAAAACCAAAATGCCTCTTTTTTGTGCTGGATGAAGCGGGGTTGAGAAGCTGGCCGAGAAGACGAAAGGCTGCATCTCGGTGCCAACGCTTTGGCTCTAATACTTCCACCAGTAACTGAGATCGAACCCAGCATGGGGAGGCATATCCCATTGAGAGAAGGCCCCTTGAAGGCCAGCCCAGTTGGGGTTCTTCCTTTGGAGATTGCGAGTGCTTCTGCTCCATTGAGCATGTAGGAAGCCATCTAATGGTGAAAGAAGACAACAGAGTGAAAAGACTGAAACTTTAATTACTTTTCCAATCTCTTCAGAAAGTTACCTTATAAATCAGAACAAAATCTAACACTAAAATTAGCTAAAGAAATTACAAATCTTTGCACTCATAAAGAGACAAGCAGTCTTTTCTTTTCCTTCCTCTCGTCTAATTGGAGGAAAAGAAACCCTAATCTTCCATAAATAATCAGATAAAAACATTCTTGTGAAGAAAAGATCAGTCCCTCAATCTTTCTCTCACCCCTTTTCGCCTAAACTTCAGATTTCTCATCGCTGAGCAAGAAAATTAAAGATCAAAATTTTATTCCGAAAACAGATTCTTCTAGAGATTTGCGGGACAAACAAGCGACAAAAATCGCAACTTTGTCAAAAAGAACTTGAGATTTCTTCTTCTTTTCCATCAGTGTTTAATTGCCCCCTCATCCTTTATGAAAATCTGATGATTGGAGGAAGAATAGAAACTCGAAGAGAAGGAAGGGAAGGGGGGTGGAAGGGCAAATCCTTTTACCTTATGTTCTTCGCCAATGGATCCACCAAGCCGGAGAAACCTAGAAGAGGAGCAGCTAAGTACCGCTTTATCTCACTCTCTGCGAGCGCCTCCCTCACCACATCTTCGCTGAGTAACGCTGGCGGAGAGGCTCCATTAAATGCTCACCCACCGTAGATTTTTGTCAGTTTTCTATCAGTATAATTTTCTCCAATTAAGTTTTCGAAATGAAAGCGATGGAATAATATGAGCCGTCCATTGTGTTTTCCAGTCGAATGCTTCACGGAATCTGGAGGAGGAAGACGAGTGAGATACAATCCATCCAAACTTTTTGGGTCCTTTGTAGATTTGCGTAGATTGCAATGGATAAGAAAAAAATCTAGCGAACGGTTGTTGTCTAATTTCAGCGAAGCAGCGATATTTAAATCAGTAGATGTGTGATTATTGACTTGTACGACTAAGTATTAGATTAATTTGAAGCTAGATCGTTTTCTCTCAGTTTACCAATGGGATAATAGATTGATTGCCTCGGATTATGGTGAATATTTTTTCAATTTATTTAGATGATTAATATATTTTTTTTATAAAATGAAATTGATCTTCCTTAAAAATAATCAATTTGAAGAGTTTAATATTTGACGTGAACTAAAAAAAAAAAAATTCCATTGGACAATAGATTGATTAGATCCATGAATTAACTTGAGATGAGTTTCCAAACGTTATTTTAGTTTAAAATTATTAAAATTTTCGAACTCTTATCAATTTATTTCTTTAACTATTAACACCAATAAGTTATTGCATAACAAATAATGATTTTATTATGTTATATTTTTTTATCAAATAAAATAATGGTTGATAGGAGTGATTTTGAGAAATTAGTACTGAATATTTTGCCAAATAGCAAAAAAAAAAAAAAAGAATTCCTACACGTGAGCAGGGGGGCATTATCGTAATTCAAGAC
>JBAMHZ010430588.1:0-10831 GCA_037177395.1 Alpinia galanga | reverse complement strand
TAAAGTTGCGTACAATAGAATCAATGTGGACTAACCCTTTCCTGGGACCTCGCATTGGCGGAAGTTTCATACACCGAGCTACCCTTTTAAATCCACATTCAATTTTCAACATATATTAAAATCTTAAATTATTTTTTAAAATATTTTATTAATTTTTATAATTATTTAAAAAGTTTAAAATAATTCTTGATATTTTATAACTATTATTAATATATATTATGTTTGTAACTATTATATATAATTAACAACTATATATGTTGTCATATATGCTATAACAGTTTATATGGGTTTGATACGTTGTGCGATGGTTTTCTGCACGCTCGTGCACGAATACTGAGAATGCAGAGTGCTTATTCTCTGCACGCTCACCACTCGACATCATCGAAGATCAACCAAATTCGCACCGAATCGCGGTCGGATTCTGATCGAATTGCAGCCGAAATCCAGCCCGATCATAGACGCTGGCTGCGACCGGGCCAAATTTCGACCGCAATCGTGTCGGAATCCGACCGTGATCGCGCCGGAATCCGGCCCGATTGCGATCAGCCACTAGCGGCGGAAATCTGACCGCGATCGGATGATGCAGGCGCCCGCTGGGGTTCAAGTGGTGGCTATAGCACGGACGACGGCGAAGGCACGAACAGCGTAGGGATGAGTCATGCACGAACACCCACGAAAGTGTCGCACAACATATCATTTCTCACAGTTTATATATCAGTTTATAATTAACAGTTTATATTTATATTTGTTATGACTGTTAAATATAATTAACAGAATATATAAATAACAGCTACATATACTATATACGTTATAACGGCTATATATGTTATAACAATATATATCATATTTTATTATATATACACTATTACAACTGATATATATATCAGTTTTATTATATATCATGTTATAAATATATATATCAATTTAATTATATATAACAGTGATATATTATATATATCAGTTTCAACATATCAGCGTACAAGTAAAATTAATTATATTAAACTAATTTTCCCTTTCTTTCCTCCCCTCCCAATCATGACTCCCTCATGCGATGCTGGCAATTTCGATCATGTCCAACAATCGCGACGCATATGATGATCGCAATGCATCTAACGATCGCCCTTTATTCCCTCCCAAATATAAATCATCTCTAAGGCTCACCTGTACCAACTGGCACAAGTTGGCATGGTAATCGTTGATTATAGGTGCAATAACGAAAGTCAAGAATGATTGAATGCTTGTAAAAGAGGAAGACCTACAAATAAGACTTGGCAACTTAAGAATCTTGGAGAAAGATATTCTTTAGACTTAAAGGAATTCATTTGTGCAAAGATGAGTACGAGAATATATATAATTATGGGCTAATTGAGCGTTATATTAGGTTCAAACTAATACCTTAGAAGTAGCTTAGTTAGTATTTAATGTGTTTTTTAGTGGGCTAATGCTTGAGTAGACTAAAGAGTCGACTCATAATATGCAATGTATTTTGAGTTGACTAAACACAGTTATTTATTATAAGTAAATGGTTAATTTGTTACATAATCAACTTATGAAACATCTGAATGGTTACAACAGAACAAAGTAATTAACTGTTACAATGGCAGCAATCTAGAAGCTACAACAATGTAACAAAGCTCAGTCAACAAATGAGAATAATTATGGACTAAAGTGATAGGTAAAGTAGTTGTGCAATAAAGATCAATTGACTAGAAGCAAAACATAGTCAATTGAAACGCAACAGAACGAAATATCTTAAAGGCTAAGTGAAGACTTGGTTGAAAGCTATATATAGGGACTTGGAGGTTACGAAGTATAAGATGCAAAGTGTTGATCCTCTGCTAAATTCCCTTATATCCATCTTATTCTCTTACTCTCATTGCAACTTTTTGTTCTAAGTCTTTTCTCATATAAAGAAGGCTATTGTAACAATTTCTCTACTTCTAGAAGAGTTTCAAGGAAAAGAAAATTAAAAGATTTCGAAGAGTGACCTAACGAAGGGTCATAAACTTTGGTTTAGGAGTTGGAAACTATCAAACCATGTAAATCATGGGATTTGAGTTGTTCTTTTTATTATTTTGGTTATTTACATTTTTGTTTGCAAGACCATTATAAGTACGCACATTAATAGAGAAAGAGAGATCAAAGAAGGCTTAGTTAACAATAATAAAACATAATAAAATTTATTTAACTATAAATGATATAGTAAAGAATTGAGTCAATGGCGTAGAAAGGTCCATATACCCAACTCCACTTAGTGGGATAAAGGTTTAATTGTTATTGTTGTTTACATTTTAACTTGTGTTTCAGTTTCTATTTTTGTCTTTTGTCATTGCAAACTAATTATTATAGAAGCCTTAAAAGAGGCTATTCAACCCCCACCCCTCTAACCTCCTTTCATCCTTCAGCGTTAATCCTAAATTTTCAAAGGCAATATATCTAAGCCCTAAATTTGCCACACCTTTTACATACAACCAACTAGTTCCACTAACCACATTCAAGGGTCTAATCCTTTTATAAAATGTCAAGGCTATTAAACCGATTATCAATCACTCCCCCTAGTTTAACATTAGATTCTAAAGATCATGGGCATCTATAGCAACAAAAATAACATTTTGTCCGAGCAGAGCATTCAGTAACATTGAAAACACTAAGATAAGGAGATGTGTATACTAATTATTGCGTTCATATTCATATCAATGTGTATCTTCTTAACATTGAATGACATTCTTAAATCATATAAATCGAAATTAAGAAAATACTTTCTATATTTAAATATTTCTTTTTTTGCTATCTTGAGTACTAGTCATGCTTAACTTGGATACAACCCATTGACAATTCCATCATCATCCACATTTACAACATCGCATGTTTTGGGAAGGTGTAGGCTTGTTTCTTGAATACAAGCATGAATATAAAGAGTATCCTGTTAACATGTTAGAGTTGAAGTCCCTACTTTTAAGAGTTAGATCAAAATGTATTCCCTTATTGATTAGCGATAAATGATCTTTTTGGCTATTATCAAATGGTTGACCATTAACGAGCACAAAATGAAGTTTGTTGAAGTTTCTAAAAAATAAACAATTTTCAAGCCAATTTAGAATGATTCGTGAAACCATTTACCAAACACTGTTTGTGATGAGGCTTCAAATAATTTATTTCAACATCCATAGATTAATTGACGCTCTAAAGTAGTCCTCATTAACGAGGATGCACCAAACTCAATTGAAAGAATTGCTTGTAAAATGTGATGCTATTGAAGAACCTAGGCTAACCCTTAATAAGTTCATATCAAAGAGGTCAAGGTTTTTGTACTTAAATTCAATTAAAGAGGTTCATCATAAATTAGAAAGAGAAATTTCTTAGATTCTTTGCCTTCAACCAACGCTGCTGCTGAACCTCTTCAAAAGGACAATTGACACTGCTTGTCAAGAATGCCACCAAATGGCTAGATACTTGATCTCATGCTAAAACAGCGCTATAAGGGAGAGAAAAAGAATTCATAACTTTTATTCTTAATTGAGACCATAATATTTAATGTTTCCACTACCAGATTAAGAATTGCATAGAATCAAAAAGCCCACATTCACTATTAGCCACAAAATTTGAACATGAAAAGATTGTGAGAATCTAGAGGATTAGTAAGAGGTTAACCATATAGATAAACTCTTAGAAAAAAGATAAAGATAAAGAAGAAATCAAGACACTTGATGTGATGCATTGCATCTAGATAACACATAGAAGCAGTATGATTCAGACATTTGTGAGATGTGAGGATAAAAGTTGCAGGGTCTTCATAAATTTTGGAAGTTGCATGAGTATATAATCTCCAACTACATGATGACTAGAGTATTACTCACAGCCAAACTACATCCTCCACCAAATATTATCAAATATCTAGCATCAAGCACAGAGAGATGTTTGGTACCCCATTCTTGATAGGAGACTAACCATAAGCTATGGCGTGATGTCTTTCCATTCCCTATATTGGTCAATCATGATTGTGTGGAAATTATGACCTATTATAGACAGGAGAAACTACATTTTCAAATAGAACAGGAAGAGTATCATACTTAATCCTGCAAAGTCAAAACAAATTGAGAATATGCCCAGATCACAGGCATAAATAATAAATCAACAATCCCTTAATCCCCTCAGAATCTTTCCTAACTTTTGAGGCTGCTTGTGACACAGCAAATATAGTGGAAAAGGGCATTTGGTTACATTCTTTAATGTAAAAGAAGCAAGCATCCCTTAGTGTCAACGTTGTGGTGGAATCAAAAGAAACTGTCATGCATATGATATCAACAGAAGTAAAATTAACTGCATATAGAGGTTAAAGGGCCAAATTTTGTTACATAAAAAGGGAAAGCAATAGAAAATTCTCTAACCATTCCACCCTGCATTGAACGTTTTAAAGCTTCCACTTGTTCTTCTTTTTGTCTTTCACGCTCCCTTAGTAATTCGATTCTGCATGAACAACAATTTGGAGAGTTGGTAGAAATTGATAAATAAGCTTCTTTACCACATTTGTAGGACCATCAACAGTTTAATCCTCATATATGAATCAAAAAAAGGAAGGAAAAAAAAACCTTGACGATGATGCAAAATGTCCTAAATTCAGAATGTTACACAAACGTTGGAACAAAAACTTTTGGGGGAAAAAACAACTTCAAAAACAAATGACCTTAACAACAAGGCAATAACCAGACACATCTCTTTTTCATTAACATACGAAATTTATGCGCAAGATGTTCCAGGAAACAGTTAAACAAATTAAATTCTAAATTTGCAGCTAAAAAATAGAGAGAAAATCTTTAAAATGACAGAATCCATTAAATGTCATTACATCCTTTAGAAGTATTGTTAATGAAATGAAGAAGCATGGTTTTAATGTGATCCTAATGATCAACACATCTAAAATGTATCACTTTGATAGTGGACCTAAACAGATATTGCACCTACACAGGCGAATATCACAATGTCACCCATGCCAACATGGTTTGGATAGTACAACTGAGACATATCTTAACTAGCACCATGCAAAACAAGACAAAAGATTCTCTTCCCAGAATCATCTTGCAATATGCCTTCCTATGAACCAAGGAAAGTTATTTTCTCATGACTCATCCTTTGATTAACCTATCAATCACAAGGAAAATAACACATTTAAAAAAAAGGACAATGAGAAAAGATGCACTAGCCAAAGCACCTGCAGTAGAAAAGATACCAAAGTAAAAGAAATTGTACCGTATGCATAGGAAGGGATACGGTACATAAACATGCAGTTTCATCAATCAAAAACCAATTCAACTGGCCGATTTTTATCAACCTAGAAAAACTGGCCCAATTTTGTTGTTAGCCCCAAAACCCTAATAAGCCCCAGATGCTATATCCTCCAAAATGTGGCATCCTCATTTCCTATGCCTTGTTCTTTCCCTGCAAGTTCTAAACACTAACAACTTCTTGTCTATTCATGCTTCTCCTGTCATTGCCAACACCACCTCCAACAGCTAGCTACATAAAATCTCTTCTTTCCTCTCTCTATTGTTAATTTTGTTCTTCTCTCATAGTGACTGACGCTGTCACCCCCAAAGGTTCTAGCAGTTGGCCACTATTGTTTGATGCCTATAAATCTCCTATCTCCATTGCTTGGTGGCTCAGGGGTTCAATGGCTGTTGATGCTCTAGTGGACGACTACTCTCTTATCTCCTCCAATTCAACCTTATGTTGTCCTATCCAACCTCAGGTTGTTTGTCCACTTCCCACTTCCTTTGCTTTAATCATCTCCTCCAACAAGATGTCATTGCTAAGTTGCCAACAGCCAACAAAAATTTCAAATTCTAACTTTCAACAACTCCAAGCTACATTGAGGTACTCTTTCCATCCTCCTTTAGGTATTTTTGTCAATTAGTAGTGTATAGTTTTTTTTTTAATCTAATTGTTAGTCATAACTCCGCCCATGATGACCTATCATGGCCGGTCCCAAGCCCGGATAAAAGAGAAGGGTTGCATTAGGTTGCCAGCAAGCGTTAAACGAAGGCAAATATTCAATGAATGGATTCACTAAACTATTGTGCTAATGCTAGCTTATTCCCCGAAAGGAACGCGTTACAAGGTCCAACTGTAACATCTGTAACAATCTAATTGTTAGTCATGGCAATTTTTATAGGTATTATTTGAATTGTGTATTTTTAGCTTTATATTAACATTTATTATTTAAGCACCAGAAATTAGTTATATTTATATTAGCTTGACTAGGTGGTCAATGTTCAATTCGATATGTTATTACGCTAATGAACAATCGTTGACCCAGAGCTTTTCTGGTTTGATTTGCAATGCAGTTTTTAATAAGTCTGCATATACTTATTGCAATTTCAATTGTGTTAGCTCAAGTTCAATCTAAATGGTTAACCAAAATATATTTATGAAGAAAAAAAAAAGTGTTCCTATACAACATGTCCGGGAATATTATTTAATAAAGGACAACTCAATGTACAAAGCTTCTGCCAATGCGGAGTCCTAAGGAAGGGTCTATTATACACAGTCTTACCCTGCTTTGCAAAAAGTTATTTTCATGATTCGAATTCATAACCTCTAAGTCACATGGCAACAACTTTATCATTGCGTCCAGACTCCCCTTTCTTGATCATTATTTAATATGAATTTAAAAAAAATATGAAATTAATCTCCTTAAGATGCTATAAAAACAAATTCCCCACATTCATAACAATCATTTTGACATTAAGGAAGTATAATTGATAAGTTTGTTACATTTTTGCAACTTCTTGCTCCAAAATTGTTGTTTCAATTTAATTTTTATAAGTTAAGTAAAAGGGAATTTAAGATTAAAATTCATTTCAGTTGATATGAAAACATATTGAAACATGTCAAAGCATGTCAAGTGTGGGCATAATATGGTACCAAAGTGGTGCCGTTCTGGTGGAAGATTGAAACCCTAGCACAGACCATACTTTAAACCCTACAAAGTGACTTTTCAGCTTAAATATTTGTAATTATTTACGATCAAGATCAGCAATCAAGAGAAAAGAATCAAGGTTAACATTGGCTTGGATTATAATAGAGGTGAAAAAAGTGAGATAGTTAATAGCTCGATCTGATGTGATAACAAATAAATCGCAGTTCAAACTACACAAAGAAACAGAACCATCAAATACAGACCTACGCTGTTCTTCATCATTAAAAACTGAGCGCTCTATTTCTTGAACCTTTTGTGGTCCTTTTTTCATCTCTTTTTCCATCTTACACCGATGATAGGCATCTAAGTTATAATATCTGAACAATATAGTAAGAAGAGAAAAAAACAATAAATTCATTAGCAAAAGAGATCTACCAAATATCAGGCATTTGCAAATAATTATCTATATTTCCACCAGAACAAACTTAGTCATGTTACAAGGTCTTTGAAACTAGGAGCATATTTTTCAAGGTGATTGATATGCAGTATTAAATGGTAAAACAAGTCATAATTAGCAGAGTTGATAAATTATAGCTACAATGAAAGAGAGGAACACAAGAATTTTACAAGTGTTTACAGTTTGAAAAGAAAAGAATTAAAATTACATTGATGAGTTCAAATGAATTAGGAACAAATGTCATTTCAGTGAATGACTTTCTCCAGAGGCTATAAAGGCTAACTTATGTACCCGACATCATAAAAGGTATTTTCTTCCTGATGCACTGTTAAACTGCCATCATAAGACCATCCATAAAGAAACATAGGAAAATAAATAAAGAAAAAAATAAGTAGAGTTATCAGAAAATCAATTGAACATAGATGATCCTAATGAACATCATATCCTCGAAAGAAGACCTAGGATAACCCAATCACAGTATATCAAACCAAAGACCACCAAAGAATGTATATTTGCCAGACACTACACGCCAATCTAAGAAAGCAATAGAGAGAATTATAAAATTCTGACTAAACAAACCATAAAATATGCACTGAGTTTCAGATTCAAAACAAAGATGGAAGCTGAAACACTTGCAAGGCTGGAAGAAGTGCATTCCAGTAGACACCAGCGAACTGAAAACGTCCTTCTAAATCATTGTTGGTAGCTTCTCCAAATGAGAACTTTTTACTGTGACCGAGCTAAACCACATTGTATGCAGTTTCTTATTAAACAAACAACACAAACCCATAACTTGAAACATTAACATGGGGATAAAAGGTCAACAAGATGAAAAATCAAAAATGTTGAAGAAATTGAGATCACATATTAATTCATTGGCAACATAAAATAAAATTTAAAAAAAAAACATAAAAGAAATATTCTTAATACAAAGCAGCTTGGAATAAAATTTGAATGCCTATGAGTATCCTTACTTCTTTGATGGAAATGTAGCTGTATTATGGTCCTCCATAAACCTGTTAAGAGATGAAAGAGCAATATTAAAAACAAAAATCATAGCCAAAAACACTTTATGCATCTTCATAAGCATGATGTTTTGGAACATATTGTGCATAACTTACTCCTTGAACATTCGCTTCTCTTCCCAATTAGATAGCATTTCCAGATTAACCTAGAATTCCATAATTATAAACATTAAAATATTAAATAATGGTCAATAAACACTACCTTTAATCCAGAATAATGAACACACTAAGAACTTTGAAAGAAAGATAATGTGCATGTGACTAAAATCTAGATATTAATACATGAAGAATCAACTAGCTTAAACATTTAACGGACATTAGTTTCTTTCACTTAAATAATCTATTAGATTGACAAGTTTAATTAACAAACTAATAGCCAGAAATCACTAAATGATGGAAGAAGATAAACAAACATTATTTTAGAACATAGTTGCTATTCATTTTTTGATAAAAAAAAATGTTCAGACAATATTTGGTGAAGTATCCTGAAGTTATCAAGAAACTGATCGATTGTTGTCAAATAGAGTAATTAATCAGGAGGGAAAATGAAGGTAGACATAATCAAGTACCAACTGATGTGGCTTATGAGCAAAAGAAGCTAGAACTGAACTTAATTCAACTGCTGGAAGGTAGGTTTTGTGCAGATTAGTCAAACACATATTGAAGCTGCAACACTTTTTTCATCAGAGGAACTTCAAAAACAAGATGTGTAAGATCTGCCCTTAACGTGAGAAAATATGTCCTCAAACCCTAAGCAAATGAGTCTCTCTTTCATCACTAAAGAATGTTTCGTTTCGGTATTCAATGAATCCTTCCCCTGGAATAGCGGAACATTTTGGATGTTTTAAGGATTAGTACTTCCTGGTCCTGCAAGTCAGTCATTAACTAGAAGTACTTCCAGCCCATTGCTGTCATTAAAAACAGTTTAATAGAAACACCAGGAAAGAAATTCAACAATTCACAATTGCTCAAAAAATTGAATCCATCTTCTCAGATGCCACAACAGTCTAAAAATAAGTAGAATAGAAACCTAAGGGATAGACATTTGGTAGATGCACTAACCTTCATTTTGAGTTTATGCTCACTGAATATATAACAAAAAATATATGACCAAAAATAAATAATAAATAAGTCTCCAGCAACCGAAAATACATGGCAACTAAACAGGACATTGGAAAAAGAACCAACTTTTAGCAGTTTATCCCAAAGAAGCCCCACTTACAATGCAAAAAGGTCAAGATTTTCTATTTACAACATTTCCTTCGGAAAAGAAATACCTGTTTCACTTCAGCTAGCCAAGCAGTAAACTCAGGTCGTTTATTCCTGGAATAAAATTTTTTAAAAAAAATTAATTGATCATGGACGAACTAATTGCATCAAAGCAGCAAATGAACTGACACTGTGCATCTCCCCTTTCACCCAGTGGAGATCATTGTCTGCCTTCATTTCATTATAATCCTAAATCTTCTAAGTTGCGGATGCATGAATGTCATCAAACTATCACACAAAAAGGTACCACAAACATATTCTCTAGAATAAACTGACTAGGTAAGCTTATATCATGTTCATGTAAAACCATATAAGAATTTAGTTGCTGTTAGCTCACGTGGGCAGAAAAGTTACAAAGATCACTGGTGTCGCGACCTCGAGGGAAATATTGATAGGATAAAAAGAAGGCAGTGCACTAAGTACTAACCACATATCAACTTCTTTGATAATGCCATACTTTCCCCACGAATTTGTTACAGCCCCTTTTTTGGCTGCCTCCTTCTCCTTTTTCTTATCCTTTCTCTTCTTCCTCTTCTCTTCCTTCTCCATTTTTCTCCTCTTCCTCCTATCCTTCTCCTTTCTTCGCTTGCGCTCCTCGTATTCCCTCTCCTGCCGCTTCCGCTTCTCTCGCCTCCTCCTCCGCCTTGCCTCATCCTCGCTCTTAGATGTTTCGGACTCAAACTGGCTTCCGGACTCCTCGGTGTCGGATTCCGAGCAGGAATCGGACGAAACTGAATACTCGAATTCTCTACCCGAAGAGAGGCCCCTCCTTCTGTGCTCTCTCTTCGAACTATGTTGTCGCCTTCCCTTCCTCTTTGAACGATAGCTCTCCCCGTCGGAGCTACTAGAATCATCCTCGCTGCCGGTCTCCTCCTCCTCCTCCTCCTCCTGCCGCTTGGATTTCTTTCGGCGAGCGGCTCGATGTTCCTCTTCCTGAGTAGTGGAACCGTTTCGCTGCTTTCTCATTTCTAGGGTTTCTGTTCTTCTGTAGCGAAGGATCCACTGGAGCCGAAGAATGAAGCGAAAATACACGTTGAATATGTGAAAAGGATTTTAATTTTAGGGGAGAAGACAATGGATTTCAAATATAAGGTATCAATATTACAAGGGCCAAACAGCGGATGCAATTTTTTTTTTTTTTTTTTTTTTTTCAGGTCGCTCTCC
>JBAMHZ010430578.1:0-10833 GCA_037177395.1 Alpinia galanga | reverse complement strand
TACCCAGTGTCAATTAAAAATCAATCAAAATTTAATAAAATTATTTTATTAATTTAAAATATTATGTAAATCTATTTTATTAATTTATATATTATAAATAATAATTTTATTATTAATAAATTTTATTTTATTTTTATTTTTTCAATCCTATCCAATCGAAATTAATTAAATTATTTTTACTATTATAATTAATTTTTGGTATTTTTCTCTTTTTTTAATATTTAAGTTAAAAAATTTATTTTTAATTTATATATTTTATATTTAAAAATTACTGAAACTTATTGGCACGGCACGATACAATATCGAAATTGTATCGTTCCGATTGTGGACTGAAACTTTGATACGAGTCGAAATTTTAAACCTTATTCTATAGTATATATCTAGAAGCGAAAACAATATTAGATAGTAAATTACAAGGAGCATCATGCTGATACATATATTTTTAGCTTTTAAAATATCTAATTTCTAGCATTCTTGGAAGATGGACTATGTTTACTGTATGCGAACTAACATTGCAGGTAACCTCAGTCACAGAAGAAAATACTAGGCTTACTGAGATGTACCTAAAAATAAAGAATGAACTTGAAACAACTACAGTCCAATTAGAAGAAAAACTAAGTGAACAGAATGCAAGAGAACTTTCTCTTGGTTCTCTTGTGGAAAGATTTAAAGAACAATTGTCTGATAAACTTCTGGAGCAAGAAGCATTAGAACAGAAGCTTAGTTATGCTGAAGGACAGGTGGAGCATCACAAAAGGTTTCTGGAAGAAGTTACTGCAAGAAACATGGAATTGAATATGTTAAATGAATCTTTGTTGATGACTACAGAGTTGAAACTCCAGCAATCAGAGTTAAGTTACCAGAAGAAGGAGTCTGAAGCTCAAGAATTGCTTGAGAAGTTAATTTCTCTTGAAGTACAATCGACATTTTATAGAGAACAGTCATTAGAAGCTTCTGGGACTATCACTTCACTTAAAGCAGAGTTGTTGGTGAATGCAGTGAAAGTGATATCACTTGAAAAGAGTACTGAGAAACTCAAGCAAAAGTTATCCAAAGCTAAACAGAGAGTTGAAAACATAAAAGCAGAAAATGAGTCATTGACGGTATCAAACTTAATGCTCAAGGAAGATTTGGATGGTCATCATCATAAAGTCAATGAGCTTAGTGAATCACTGAAATTTGTTCAAGCTGAGAAGGAGTCTACTGCTGAGAAACTTGCTTCTCATGCAAACACCATAGAAAAATTGACAGAGGAACATTCAAGAGGTTTGGAGCTTCACCTTGCAACTGAATCTCGTCTCAAAGAACATCAATTCCTATTGCAAGAAGCTATTGGGGCACATAAACAGAGAGATTTGGAGGCCATACAGTTGCATGAGAATCTCCTAGTTCTTGAAAATCAGTTGAGAATTTATGAAAAACAGGCTAGTGATTCAGCTGTTGTTGCATCAATTCAGAAGGACCAATTGGATGAATCACTTTCAAAAATACAGGATCTGGAAGGAATTGTTCAGCAATTGAAGAGTAAGTTGGATCAAAGTCAAAGTGAGAATGATGATTTATTCCAAAATAATATAAGTCTATCTGAGGAGCTGGCTGGATATCGCAGTAAAATAAATGAGCTGCAAATAATTTCTGATGCCACTGTTTCAGAGAGAGAATACATATCCACGCAACTTCTTTCATCCAAGAAAGAAATGGAAGATGTCATACAAGATCATATGTCTGAAAAAGAGAAACTACAGATTCAGGTGAGTGACTATTTAGGCTCTACTATTACAAGCAATATGCCACTGGAAGTTGAAATCATGTAAGACAATTAAAGAATCACTAAAGACCATTTAAATATGTATATACATCACTTTAAAGATGTTATATATATGTAGAAGAAAATCCTTGAGGCTTTGTTTACTGAATCCAAACTAATATTGCAGATAGACCTGGCCAAAGAAGAGAACATCAGGCTCACAGAATTTTACTCAAAAATAGAGAATGAACTCAAATCATCCATAGTACAATTAGAAAAAAAGTTAAAGGAAAGGATGGAAAGGGAATTCTCTCTTGTTTCTCTTGTGGATGGCCTCAACTCAGAATTATCAGAGAAAGTTGCAGAACTGGTTGCGAATGCAATGAAAATGGTTTCTCTTGAAAACATCATTGAGGAGCTTAAGAAAAAGATATCTGAAGCCAATCAAAGAGCTGAAGAAATGGTAGAAGCAAACGAGTTGTTGGCTAAATCAAACTCATTGCTCAAAGAAGAACTAGAGGTTCATCAGTATAAAGTCAATGAACTTAATGAATTAATGAACTCTGCCTACGCTGAGAAGGAGGTCATTGTTAAAGAACTTGCCTCTCATGCAAACACCATAGAAAAATTGGCCGAGGAACATTCAAGAGGCTTGGAGCTCCACCTTGCAATTGAATCTCGTCTCAAAGAAAATGAAAGCCACTTGCAAGAAGCTATTCAGAAACACAAGCACAGAGATTTAGAAGCCAGAGAGTTGCATGAGAAACTACTTGTGGCTGAAACTCAATTGAGAACCTATGAAAAAGAGGCCAGTGAATCAGCTGTTGTTGCTGCTAGTCAGAAGGACGAATTGGAAAAGTCACTTTTCAAAATACAGGACCTGGAAGAAATTGTTGAGCTATTGGAACGCAAGTTGGATCAGTGCATAATTGACAATGATGATTTGTCCCAAAAAAATTTAAGCCTAGCTGTTGAGCTTTCCATATATGAAACACAAATAAATGAGCTGAGAAGAGATTTTGATGCAGTTATTTCGCAGAAAGAGTACATATCCGTGCAGCTTCATTCATCCAAGAGAGAAATGGAGGAATTCATGTGCCTTATTAAGTCTGACAAAGAGAAGCTCCAGTCCCAAGTGAGTAAATATAGAGGCTGTATGATATAGTGCAAATGCTGCTTAACTACATGAGACATTTGATAATCATTAGCGACTTTGTTTTTTGTGTAACTTTTCTGCATTTAAAAATTCTTAATGTACAAAATAAAGCATCCTTGTGAAATGGACTTTGTTCTTTCTTTCCTAAATATGTGGTAATGTTGCAGGTAACCTCAGCCATAGAAGAAAGCATAGGGCTCACTGAGTTGTATCAAAAGACAAAGAAGGAACTCGAAGTGAGTGCAGTACAACTTGAAGAAAAAATAAATGAACAGAAGGAAAGGGAAATCTATTTTGTTTTTCTTGTGGAAAGCCTCAATTCTGAATTGTCTGATAAAGTAGCAGATTTAACTGTGAATGATAGAGAAGTGGTTTCTCTTGAAAATAGTATTGAAGAACTTAAGCACAAGGTATTGGAAACCAATCAAAGAGGCAAAGAGATAATAGCACAAAATGAGTTGTTGGCTACATCAAACTTGTCACTTAAGGAAAAGCTGGAGGCTCATCTACATAGAATCAACGTGCTTGATGAATTGGTGAAATCCATCCATGAAGAGAAGGAGGCTATTGTCAAGAAACTTGCCTCCCATGCAAGCACCATAGAGCTATTGACTGAAGAACATTCAAGAGGTTTGGAGTTACAGTTTGCAACTGAATGTCGCCTCAAAGAAAGTACAGGACAGTTGCATGAAGCTATCGAAAATCACAAGAAGAAAGATGTGGAAGCTAGAGATTTACAAGAGAAGCTGCTTTTGGTTGAAAATTTATTGAGAACATATGAAGAACATGCTATAGAGTCGGCTGTTTGTATTGTTATTCAGAAGGACAAGTTGGAACAATCCTTTCTCAGGATACAGCATCTGGAAGAAAATGTTGAACAATTGCATAACCAGTTGGATCAATACAAAATTGAGAATGAAGGTTTCTCCAGAGACACCTTGAGTCTGCATAAAGATCTTGCTGTATGTGATGCAAAAATACACAAGTCGCAAGTAGCTTTTGAAGCAGTTGTTTCGGAGAGAGAAGATATGTTTGTGCAACTTCAGTCAACTAAGAGAGAAATAGAGGATCTCATGCAACTTCTAAGGTCTGAAAAAGAGAAATTCCAGTTGGAGGTAAGTGAATACATATGTATATGTTTTTACTTCATACAGAAAAATGTCATTTAAACATAGACTACAAGCAGTTCTATTTCTTATATAGGAGAATATGCCAATGCATACTGGGAAAGGGACTTTATTTTGTAATTATAAACTGATGTTGCAGGTAACTTCTATTATGGAAGAGAAGATTGTGCTAAATGAGATTTACCAACACACACGAAAAGAACTTGAATCAACTATAGCCCAATCGGAAGAGAAACTGAGTAAGCAGAAGGCAAGGGAACTATCTCTTGATTCACTTGTGGAGAGTCTCAATGCAGAATTGTCTGAGAAATCTCTTAAGCAAGAAGCAATTGGGCAAAAACTTATTCACACAGAAGAGCAGTTAGAACGTTATAGAAAATCTTTGGAGAATTCTGAGTTGAAACTCCAGGAAGCAGTATCAGTGATCAAGCAAAAGGAGTCTGAAGTGAGAGAGTTGCTTGAGAAGTTGAATTCCTGTGAAGAGCAAACCGTGGTTTATAAAAAACAGTCACTACAAGCTTCTGAAACTGTATCTTCAGTTAAGGCAGAGCTGACAGAGAATGCAGTGAAAGTGTTTTCGCTTGAAAACAATGTCAAGGAGCTTCAGCAAAAGGTAGCTGAAGATAATCAAAGAGTTCAGGAGATACTAGCAGAAAATGCCTTGTTGACCATATCAAACTCAACACTCAAGGAAGAGTTGGAGGCCAATCAGCATCAGGTCAACAAGCTTAATGAGTTGTTGGTGTCTTTCCACAGCGAAAAGGAGGCTACAAGTGAGCAACTTTCCTCTCAGGCAAGCATCATACAAAAACTGACTGAACAACATTCAAGGAGCTTGGAGCTCCAGCTGCAAACAGAATATTGTCTTAGAGAAAAGGAATCTCAGTTATATGAATCTATTGAAGGTCATAAGCAGAGAGATTTGGAAGCTACATATTTGTATGAGAAGCTTCTTTTGCTAGAAATTCAGTTGAGAATATATGAGGAACACGCTAATGAGTCGATTGTTGCAGGCGCAACTCAAAAGGGAAAACTGAAAGAGTTACTTTTCAAAATACAGGATCTGGAAGGACTTGTGGAGCAATTAAAAAGTAAAATCGACCAACTTAAAAGTGAGAATGAATATTTAATTAGACACAACTCAAGTTTGTCTGCCGAACTTGCTGCAAAAGAGTTAAAAATAAATAATTTGCAAGTAGAATGTGATACAGCTGTTGGAGAGAAAGAGGATATATCCATGCACCTTTATTCTTCTATGAGAGAATTGGAGAATCTTATGCAAGTGCTGAATGCTGAAAAGGAGAAGCTCCAGAGCCAAGTGAGTGAATGCATCTCTATTCTAGTTGTAAAAATTGGAAATTAACACTATAAGACAATTTTCTTATAAACTGCAATACAAAGTTTAAGTTTGTTTTCTAACAAATGAAGTTATTCATTTTACAGATAATTTCTATCATGGAAGAGAAGATTGTGCTTGATGAAGTATATCAGAAGACAAAAAAGGAACATGAAGCAACTATAGTTGAATTGGAAGATGAACTAATGGAACAGAAGGCAAGGGAATTTTCTCTTTCTTCTATGGTGGAAAGTCTCAATGTAGAATTATCTGAAAAATCTGTTATGCTAGAAGAACTGAGACAAAAACTAACTTTTTCTAAAGAACAATTGGAGCATCACAGATTTTCTGCAGCAGAAGCTACAGCAAGAAATTTGGAGTTAAATTCATTAACTGAATCTCTACTCAAGAATTCAGACTTGAAACTCCAGGAAGTCACAGCAAACTTCAAAGAAAAGGAATCTAAAGCGATGGAATTACTTGAGAAGTTTAATTCTCTTGAAGAACAATTGGCATTTCATAAAAAACAAGCCTTGGAAGCTACCAAAATTATTGCTTCACTTAAAGAAGAGTTGGCTGTGAATTCGTTGAAAGTGATTTCTTTTAAAGCCCATGTTGAGGATCCTATGGAAAAGGCATTTGAAAACAATCTAATTGGTGAGGAACAACTGGCTGTAAATGAGCAGTGGGCTACATCAAACTCAAAGCCCATGGAAGAGTTAGCTGCTCAACGTGATAGAGTCAATGAGGTAGATGAGTTGTTGGAAGCCATCCATTCTGATGGCTCTACTGTTGAGAAACACACCTTTTATGCTAGCAGCATATTAACATCAACTGAGGCACATTCTAGAGGTTTTGAGCTCCAATTTACAACTGAATCTTGTTTCAAGGAAAATGATGCCCAGCTTCACGAGTCTAATGAAGAACAAAAGGCGAGAAAGTTGGAGTCTGGAGAGATGCTAGAGAATCTACTTTCACTGGAAACTCAGCTGAGAACTTTGAAAGAGCTGGCATCTCATAAGGAAGAAATGGAAGCCACAGTCCAAGTGCTTGACCATGAAAATAAAAAACTTCATTCGCAGGTTAGTAAATTCCTATCTTCAATTGATCCATGTAAATTAAGTACTTTATGATATAGATTTGTATTAGGCACATATATCCTGTAACTAAACATGATGGGATGTATGAGAAATTTGTTAGCTGATACATGGACGTTTGCAGATAACCTCTGTTTTGGAAGAGAACATCATGATCAGCAGAATGCATCAGAAGGCAATTGAAGAACTTGAAGCAACTATTGTCATATATGAAGAAAAATTAGGCCAATATAAAGCAAATGAGTTCTCACTTAATGCTCTTGTAGGAAATCTTAAAGCAGAGCTGTCCAATAAATCTATTTTGGAAGCACAAATTTTGAAGCTTGAACAAAAGATGCTATTATCCAAGGAAAGTTATACGAAAGAGGTATTTTATGAATTCTTATTCCATAGGATGGTTTTCACACTGATGTTTGTTACTAGTTAACATCTTGCATGAACTTGAAATTTCAGGTTGAAAGTTTGGTCTCTGCGGTTGCAGAGAAGGATGCAGAGCTAACTGCAAGAATGAAGACTAATGCAAGCTTGATACATGAAAAAAATGCCTTGGACAAACTGTTAAAGCAAATTTTAAGGCAACTTGATTTGGCACATAGAACCATAATGGAACAGGTAAAATCTTATACTGTCTTTTCAAATTCATCACGTTTTCATTCTATTATTTCCTATGAAGTAATGAAACCTATGTGCAATTATTGCACATGATAAACAGATGCTGACATTCCTGTTATGTCATGATTGTTCATTTCTGCACTCCAGTTCTAGATATGGCTAGAATTTGACGCTGTAAATATGGTCAATCATAAAATGAAATTGTAGCAGAGTTTTGTATGATGCAGTTTTCATATTTTGCCAAGTACAACAACAATCAAACTTTATCCCATTAGGTGGGATCAGCTATATGGATCCTTCTACGTCATTGAACTCTATCCCTTACTATGTCATCATCTATATTTAAATAAATATTATCTTATTTTATCTTTAGTTCCTTTATATAAAAACAAAGGAGACATACAAAATTGTGCAAATTATAGAGGTATTAAACTAATGAGTCATACCATGAAACTATGAGAAAAAGTAATAGAAAAAATTTAAGGATATCACGGTGATCGAAAATCAATTTGGATTTATGCCAGAAAGATTAATAGAAGTTATACATATTCTCAGATAATTAATTGAAAAGCATCAGAAACAAAAACAAGGATTAACTGAAGGAGGATTAACTGAAGTATTTCCCATAAAGATAGGGTTACATCAAAAATCAACTATAAGTCCCTATCTTTTTACACTAATCATGAATGAACTCATTAGATACATCTAAGAAATGATACCATGATGTTTGTTATTGTCGATGATATTATTTTGGTAGATAAGGCATGTGAAAGAGTAAATGCTAAACTTGAATTTTAGAAGGAAATATTAGAAGCGAAAGGTATTACACTTAGTAGAGTAAAGACAAAATATATATAATTTAAATATAGCAAAGTTAACATTTATGATTATTTTTGCAAAAAGATAGAGAGGTTGAGAGAGATGTCTTATATAAAATACAAGCAGGATAGTTGAAATGGAGGAGAGCATCGAGTATTCTTTATGATCGTAAAGTATATTTAAAACTTAAAAAAAAATTGTATAAAACTGTAATTAGACTTGTTATATTATATAGAGATGAACGTTGAGTCATGACTTGAACATACAAACAGAAGATAAGAGTTGTAGAGATGAGAATGTTAAAATGAATGTGTGGACATACGAGGATGAATAAAATAAAAAATGAGAATATTATCGAGAAAGTTGGAATTGCACCTATTGAAGGAAAACTTCGGGAGACACATTTATGATGGCACAGACACGTATTAGATGACTGGTAGATACTTCAGTTAGGCGATGTGAAATTATTATAAATATGCAAATCAAACGAGAAAGAGGAAGACCAAAGAAGACTTGGTTAGCAATGATAAAACAAGATAAAATTTATTTAAATATAAAAGATAATATAGTAGGAGGTGGAGCTCAATGACCTAGGAGGATCTATATAGTCGATCCCATCTAGTGGGATAAAACTTGATTGTTGTTGTTGTACAAAAATTAATATTTAACATGCTATGATGGACCAATATGGGATTCCATATCAAGTTATACCTTGTTTGATGACAACATGATGAAATGTGTACTGCCCACACAGGATTGCTAGTGTTTTATGGTTTCAAGTGTCACTCTTGGGTCAGCATCATGTGGAACTAATAAAATAATGTGATATAAAATAATTTTATGATATTGTCTTCAGTCTTCCCAGTTTATTCTTTTTCTTTGTTATTGAGTTGGCATTATAATACATCAGTCTGTGACTTGATTAACAATCATAGCAAATTTTTCTGACTAGTAAAGCACTTTTAACAGAAAAAATTGTTGTTAGCAAAGGAGTTCAAAAGTCAAGCTCTGAAGCAGTCATTTGATTCATTAGAGTGTAACAATCCTGAAAAGCAAGTTGACGAGCTTAAGCAGAAGCTTCTAGCAGCCGAAACCCAGTACAAGGATAAGGTCAGTTCATTCTATAACAGCAAGTCATATCTTTAGTATTTCAGATCGACTACATTTAACTTAGCAATGAATTCTTAGCAAGTCTATCTCAAATTCATTGTCACTTTTAATTACCTTCATTAGAACCTTTTGTCACCCTCTATCCCTCGCCTTGAATTGTGATGGCTTCAACCTGCCAAAGGATATATAAGGAGATACTTGTAGTAATTTTTTTACCCATCCACACTTTATAGGGCAATTTTTCTTAGTAAAATCTGCAGGCAATATTGTTTGTAGTTCTATTCCACAGTTTGTTATTGTTGATTGCTTGCTGCTTAGCACCTGAACATACATTTCAATTATAACATGAAATAGTTTGTTACTGGAAAATCCCTCAGCATATCAGAATCGCTTCATGCTGAAGTACTTCAGAGTAGAAAAAATTGAGCAACACGACATTTGTTGTGCACCTGGAAGGTTGCTTTTATTTGTAGATGAGCTCATTTCAGTTTTGATACTATTTGGAATGTGTAGGTTAAAGAAGAAGCTCAAAAAGTCAGACTTCACCAAGCGGAACTTAACCAATTAAAACTTAAACTCAGTAAGACTGCTGAAATGGAAATGAAGATTATCAATCTTGAGAATGCATTGAAGTTGTCTTGCGCAACACATGTGCGAGAGGTAACTTTAACCCACTACGATGAATCGGGCAAGTTCTCTGCGTTATCTATGCAAAACACTTGTTAATTCCTGTTCCATGTTTGTTCAGGTCAAGAGAATATCTTCTCCAGCTGAAATGAAGGTGACATCAAGGGATCCTGGATTGAACACCTCAGCACTCAAGGACACAAGTAAATGGGCGCACCATGATACCGAGGGTGAATCACCGATTGTTCACATCGATTCAGATCCTTCTGTAGTCATGGCCATCAAATTCATCTTAGGAGTGGCATTAGTTTCGGTATTCTTCGGAATTATTCTCGGGAAGAGATACTAGCATGGTTTTGGTAATTTAGTTTCTTTCTCTTGGTTGTGTGTATAATCTAATTTATTTTAACATTCGAAAGGCTTCCCGTGGAGCAGTAGCATTATTATTCTTGTCATTCATTAGGGAATCAAATACTACAATTGATTCCCTACGTTTGATGGTTTCATTGTGATTCGTACTCGGCTGGGGATATCTTTTTGTGTTGGGTTATGAATCTGTTTTTGTTAGATTCCTACCCGACGGTATGCAGTAGGGGACTGCATGCGAATTTGATTTTTTTTCTATTTGTTCATCATGTGAACGACCTTAACTTGTAAAACAGATGTTTGTGTTTGTGTATAGTGTTTTGTTATATTAGTTTTTATGTTGAATAAGAAAGTTTTGAGTGCTGAAGGAGGCATGGTGTTACTATTAAGTTTACTTTATCAATCAAATCATTCAAAAAAAAAATTAAAACTCCTTGTTAACCAAAATGCAAAAAGATAATTAACGGCAAATTAAATAGATTTTAAGATTTTCTTTAGATAATAAATTTCCCAAAAAAAGAAAAAGAAAATTTGTTGATTATTTAATTGAATATTTAGATAGAAATGAATGTGTTAGACAAATATAAAGCTTGAAGCAATTACTGAAAGGCAAGTGGGCGTTTTAGTTACTGGGAAATTTTATTTTACCCCGAACTTTTAAAAAATTGGATAATTGGAGTTTTTGGATAATTATTATAAAATATAGAGTTTGAAAATTTATATGATTTTAAGTGTTAAAGGATTTAATTCACGCACAATTATTTCAGAGATAAAAGAAACAAAAAACAAAAATGGCGACAGCCTTCTCACTGACGCCATCTTCCTCCTCCACTCCT
>JBAMHZ010430568.1:0-10835 GCA_037177395.1 Alpinia galanga | reverse complement strand
TAAATGTGACCACCAAGAGGGGAATAATTTCCCATGAAATGGTAATTTTACTCTTTGTCACATTATTGTTTGGTTGGACTGGAAATCGCGGTGAATGATTGGGAGAGTATTTTAATAAATTTTGAAATGATATGGATGTTTTAAGATAGCTAATTCGCTAGAGGAGCAAAATGAAAAATTTTGAAATTATATGACCAAATAATTTAAGCTTTAATTTTATCAATTCAAGTTTGCTATAAACCTAAACGAATTAATATACGTGAATTACAGATCAAAATGGGCTGATCCACAACAGACTTAAATTAACTTGCAGATTGAAAAAGCTAAAAGTCCTTCTATCTCTCATAAAATATTTCTAACTTATATATATATTTATTATATTAAATAAACTTAATTTAATTTATTATACTTAACTAATAAAAGAAAGTAATATTTCTAATTACACTCTTATTTCTTCTAAATGATAAATTAATTTTTTTTTTTTTTACTTCACGGGTTAGTCCACTTAATTCATAAATTTACCTTTAATTGGATTAAGTTAGATTAAAATCTACTAAAATAGTAAATCCTCTCCGTGAAATATTAAATTTATAATGAATTAGTCCCTATTACAGGTCAAATCAGTTTGACAACTCTGATAAGAGATCGAGAGCGATTGTGTTTTGCCGCTTTCACCCTTCTTTTTCCGATTTTTCCCCAACAAATTTATTCAGCATGTTTATCTTGCCCGAGGAAGGATGACTCCGTTCCACTACACATCAAATCCAAAGCCACAAATTAGTGACCACATAAATTTGAGAAAGCAATAATAAAGAGAGAGAAAAAAAAGAAAGGGGAAGAAAAATAGCGATGGTTTCTACCGGTTGATTGCCGTCGTAATACTCTTTTATAGCGACAAGGAGAGATTGTGAGTAATCTTCTGCAAGCGAGAGCGAGAGAGAGAGAGAAGAGAGAGAGAGAGAGACGAGTGTATCCTTCCTCCCTTTCTCCCTCTTCGAGACCGACAAGGAGCACCTCATCAAACTCGTTTCCCAGCCTTCAGTCGAAGCAATACGCACCCTTACTTACTATCGAGACAACTCTGCGCGAAGCCATGTCGCTGCCCCATAATGCTTCGCCGTGGAGATCTTGAGTTGCTGCAGCTCCAGGCTGAGCTCTTACGGTAGGAGACCTCAGGCTAGGGTTTCACGAGCTATTTGTTCGAGTTCCTGGTGGCCGAGCTGCCTGTTGCTTAGATATGGTACGCGGTCCATGAGTTTAGTCGAAAGGCGGCTCCTTTTTGGTGTTGCGTCCCGGTGGGTGTGCGAAAAGGAGTCCATTTGCGGATATTCATTGCTTATTTAGTCACTGTTGATTTTTGCTTCTTAAATGCGTGGGATATAGTGGCCTTTGGATGATTTTAGCTTTTGTGTGGGGGGTTTGTGGAGCTGCTGCTTCTTTGAAGCTTGTTATCAAGTGAGGTTTTGGAGTTTTCGCAGAAAAAGAAAAAGTATATTGTTATTGGATTTCAGCTTGGTTGCTTTGGTTGAGGTAACTGATATATTTATTTGGTTCTTTGTTTGTTTTTCCTTCCCCTTTTGAAAATTGTCAGCCTTTAGCTGTTAGTTTGAGCATCAGGTGAAGGCAATTTGTAGTGGTTGAAGTGAAGGTACAGCATATGGTTTGGTATGAAATGGATACGCTTCAGGAACTGGAACCTCTTGAGTATGCGCGTCTGGCCCTTCTTTCAGATCAGATTCCTTGGTTTTAACTATAGAATTTCCGGATAAAGGTTTGAGCCTGTAACCCTAGAGCCAGCATATTGACGCTTTGCGGCATAAGAAATTAGAAGTGCTACTTCCCTGTTGAGGAATCAGCTACTGGTAAAGATATCCACTTAAATCTCAAGGCCTGCACCTAAATGGAGCATCAGAGTAAATTGGAGCTTGCTTCTTACTTTGGTTCTGTAAATTAAAGAGTACATAATTTGTTCTAAGAGAGAAAAGGATAGTGGATTTCTTCTAGTAGAACCAGGTCCGTTGCAACCATTCTTTGTGGCAAATTGGAAAATAGTTTGTTGCCTAAAGTGATTGTCTCATGAATTTCAGCTTTGTGATGCAAAAAGATCAACTTTGATAGCAGTTTTGTAGTTATCGCCACATTGAGTTTCTTCTCACCTACCAGAGATGAGGTTATCATCTTCAAATCTCTCCGATCAACCACTGGAAGGTAGCTCTTTACCATTTTCTTTATGTGAAAATGGAGTCTGTTGCATCGTTGTTACTGATATATTATATCTTGTGAATCTAAATCCAAGACATGGACTAGTTTATGCTGCTTTTCATTGTTTGTAATTTTTTTCTTGAACTGGTTTCTTTAACCTGTAACTTATACCTTGAAAAAAGAACTCTTTTATGTTGTTGTCAAATATCCTTTCTTTCAGGTTCTGAAAGAGCAATAAGTTAATGGTTGTGAGAATTGCAAATGCCTTTCTCAATTGTTAACTCATGAAAAGTTATAATCAATTTCTGACCTTTTATTCTTAGTTTATTTTTTTCTTTTCTTGTTCTTATGATTGTCATCCTTTTTTTAAAATGTTTCTTTCTCCTATGCTTTTCTTACCTTTTCCGTTGAATTGTGATCTAATGCTGGAAGAAAATTCATTTGCATTTACCTTGCAACTTCTGATGACAGAAGCACAATGGTTTAACATAACATGCTTGTTAAAGTTGAAACTGAAAACAAATGTTTTTTTTTTCTATACCAACTTGTTTTTGGATTACTTTGTGCCTGCTTTTTGATGGCAAAGTGCTTAACATTCAGAATACCTTCCTTGAGTTATAGTTTAGACGTCTGCAGTCTAGTTCACTTTATATGTGGCACAACAGTAGTATCTTAGGAGAAAAAAGTGCTCTGTGCTGTGACTATATGGTGTAGAAGAGAAATCATCTGGTGCTTATTATCTAATCAACTCCTATATTTGCATTGTTATTGACGTCAGCAGTAATCCATGAATTTTCATACCGTTTAGGCATTGTCAGCATATAAAAAAAACATGCTCATCAACTTTTGAATATGCATTAGTCTACCAATCTGTTTCAATTCTGATTCTTGCTATTTTTGAATTTTCATTTGTAGAAGGATCAAGATGTCTGAATTCAGAGTTATGGCATGCATGCGCTGGACCTCTAGTATCATTACCAGCTGTGGGGAGTCGGGTGGTATACTTCCCACAAGGCCACAGTGAACAGGTTGGTTGGTTACTAGTGAGATTAATGCTTTTGACACATAAATGATCATAGTTCTGCAACAATTTTTTAAAAACATGTCACATTCTTTCAGGCACGTAGTTTAATCATTTCAACTTTGTCCTCAGGTAGCTGCATCAACTAACAAGGAAATTGATTCTCATATCCCCAACTATCCTAACTTACCTCCTCAGTTGATCTGTCAGTTGCATAATGTTACTATGCATGTAAGTTTTGTAGTATTCTAATATGTTTTGTACTTGGTATTTATATAATGCATTGCTTTTTTAACATTAAGAGCTGTGCATTCTCATCTTCTATAGGCAGATGTGGAAACTGATGAAGTTTATGCTCAGATGACACTACAACCCTTGAGCTCGGTAGCGAACTTTATCATAATGGTTTCTCCATTTGTGTGAGCATAATATTTTCTGATTTGTAATCTCCTCTTTTATTCTAATCAGCAAGAGCAAAAAGATCCATATCTCCCCACAGAATTGGGTGCTCCCAGCAAACAACCGACCAATTATTTCTGCAAGACATTAACTGCAAGTGACACCAGTACACATGGTGGATTTTCTGTACCTCGTCGAGCAGCAGAGAAAGTATTTCCTCCGCTGGTGGGTATTTCAAGTACCATGCTGATTGGTTTACAGTTTTCTGAACTCCTGTTCTGACACCCTCTGATTTGCATGTAAAATTTGAAGGATTATTCACAGCAACCTCCTGCTCAAGAATTGGTTGCTAGGGATCTTCATGGAAACGAATGGAAATTTCGTCACATTTTTCGTGGTGAGTTTGTGTCCAGTTAACTCACAAACTCTTGAAGTGTTTTTTGTGCCATGCTATCCTTTCTAAAATACGTGACTGGGCAGATGGAGATTGCTGATAGTAATTCAATAATTATCATAAATTCTGATTTTTACCCCTACTGACATGAGTCATTACCTGCAAAATTTGTTTTGTTTTTCATTCTCTGGGCAACAATAAATAGTATCTTGTCTCCTTACAGTTGAAGACCATAATTTATCTTAGTTATCTTTCATTTTGTGTTATTGTTGTTTCATTGTTTGTGTTTGATGGCTATACTAATTTTTCTTTTCCCATCAGCTGCTATGTTTTGTGATGTCACTTCCAAATTTAATAATATTCATATGCAGGTCAGCCAAAGAGACATCTTCTTACCACAGGCTGGAGTGTATTTGTGAGTGCAAAAAGACTTGTTGCTGGAGATTCTGTTCTTTTTATCTGGTATGGTCAACTTTCTCTTGCTAAAAGTTTTGTGCATCTCTATCACTTGCTCCAGATAATGAGTTTGTTTTCACTTAGGAATGACAACAATCAGTTGCTTTTGGGCATTCGGCGTGCCAACCGACCTCAGACAGTTATGCCTTCATCTGTACTATCTAGCGATAGCATGCACATTGGCCTTCTTGCTGCAGCCGCTCATGCTGCTGCGACAAATAGCCGATTCACCATATTCTATAACCCAAGGTAAATCATGTTCATTCTGAAAACTATGTTTTTAATTTTTTTTTAATTTAAAATGGCAAATAATATGTGCTTTCAGGGCAAGCCCTTCAGAATTTGTTATTCCATTAGTTAAGTATGTTAAAGCAGCCTATCACACCTGTGTTTCTGTGGGCATGCGTTTCCGGATGCTGTTTGAAACTGAGGAGTCCAGTGTTCGACGGTGAATACCCCTTTGTTCCTCAATACTTCTGTATTGCCTGTTCATTAGTACATTTTTTAAGTCTTTGATTCTCTTATGTTTTATGTATCGCTTCTTAACTTTTTATTGCATCTTTTGGCTTTTCATATGATTCATATAATGATCTTATATGGATCTTCAGATACATGGGCACAATTACAGGTATCAATGATCTTGACCCAGCCCGATGGCCAAACTCACATTGGCGGTCTGTCAAGGTGGGCCTTTGCAAATAATTTGCTTTGTGGTTTGAGTTTGAACTCATAAATGCTACTTTTGAGAGTACATGCAACTACTTTGTCACCCTTTCAAAAGTGCAGCGGCAATGCAAACATTTTCAAATGGTCTTAATTTTTTTAAGTTTGTTATTTACTGCTGTAGGTTGGTTGGGATGAATCCACAGCTGGAGAAAAGCAGCCTAGAGTATCACTTTGGGAGATTGAACCTTTAACAACGTTTCCTATGTATCCATCTTCCTTTCCTCTTCGGTTTAAGCGTCCATGGCCCACTGGACTTCCCTTCTTCCCTGGTATGCTTTATCCATGCAACTTGAGCTACTAGAAAACTTATCACCAAGATCACTAACTGCTAGCAAACCCCTAATCTGTCTCTTTAAAGTACATCACTAGTCATATTACTATTATTTCTGTGCATAACAATTTGTATAGGTGGAAGAGATGATGATATCAATATAAATTCACCTCTGATGTGGCTTAGAGGCGATATTGGAAGCCCTACATTTCAGTCACTGAATTTCCAGGGTATTGGTGTGTCACCTTGGATTCAACCTAGATTTGATACTTCGTTTCTTGGTCTACAATCTGAGATCTACCAGGCAATGGCCACTGGAGCCCTTCAAGAAATGCAGACCATGGATCATACCAAGCAGGTATCTCCAGCCATGATTCAATTCCAGCAACCTCAGAACACAACTAGCAGATCTAATTCCCTATCACAACCAAGACAGGTCCTACAGCATCTGCAACCTCAAACTCAGCGATCATATCTTCAAAGCATTCAAGGAAGTCAACTGCAAAATCAGACTCAGTCTCAACTTCTTCAGCATCCTTTTCAACAGGGCAATTTATTTGCTGAACAACAAGAGCGGCAACAAGTTCCACAGCAACAACATAATCAGAATCTGCAATTGCAGTCACCACAGAGTCAACAAATTCAGCAATCAAAGGTTTTGTCTGGCTATCACCACCTTTCTAATTTGGCAGAAAATCTTCCTAAGCATAGCTCTAGTTCTCAATCACCATCAACCACACTGCCGATGGTTTCCCCATCTTCCAAGCTGAAGGATTTCCCTGTTTCTAATTGTAACTCTGTTTCTGCACCTGCTGCTTCTCCCTTGCATAATATTCTACACCAATTTACAAGCGAAGAAACATCACAGCTTAGTTTGCCAAGGTATGCTCAAGTAGTTAATTCCAGTCCATGGTCATCAAAGAGAGTTGCAGTTGAATCTATGCTCCCTTTAGGAGCTCAAAGTGTGCTCTCACAGACAGAACAATTAGGTGCGACGCCACCTACTGCATCCTTACAGTGTGTTACATTACCACCATTTCCAGGGAGAGAGTGCTCAATGAATGAAGTTGGTAACATGGACAACCAAAACCAGCACTTGCTTGGTGTCAGTGTCAACTCATCACTGTTGGAGCCAAATGGCATTTCAAGCCTCAGCAATGATGAGAATGAGACTGATTCAATGGGCATGTCTTACTCTGCATGCAATTTATTGAGTTCCTCTGGAAATGATTTCGCTTTCAATCAAGCAATGAGCACTTCAAATGTTCTAGATCAATCTGGTATTTTGAGGACTACTGATAATTTGGATCAAACAAATACTCAGAGTGGAACATTTGTTAAGGTGGATCTATCTTCTGTATTTTGAATTTATCTTTGTATTTCTTTTGGAATTTATTTTAGTGTGTGAAAAGTTGGAACTGCAAATTATGGCTTTTTTGTATATATGTGCTGCTAGGTGTTAACTAGTATTCACTATCATGTGCATGATCACAGGTTTCAAAATCAGGGTCATTTGGGAGGTCATTGGATATTACCAGGTTTAGCAGCTACCATGAATTGCGAAGTGAGCTTGGGCATCTGTTTGGCCTAGGTGGTCAATTGGAGGACCATTTGAGATCAGGCTGGCAGCTTGTATTTGTTGACAAGGAGAATGATATTCTTCTTGTTGGTGATGATCCTTGGCAGTAAGTTCTTTCTAGCATTCTTTAAGAAATTGTGCATTGGCTGCTTAGTTTTCCTTTGTTCACACACTGGCATTTAGTTTTCTCTGCATTTGAACAATTATTACCTGGTTCCTAGTCCTATTAATTGTTATCATCTAAAATGCTTTTTTGTATCTTCTTGACAGAGTCTGAAGCAGTTTTAGATCCTTGTTTGATTTGTTATGTTAATAAGCTTTTGAATTTTTGTTCTCCCAGGGAATTTGTTAACAATGTGTCGTGCATAAAGATCCTTTCACCTGTAGAAGTGCAACAGATGGGGAAACAAGGGGTAGATCTGGTGAATTCAGCTCCCATGACTAGGCATCAAAGCAACAACTGTGATGGCTATTTCAGTCGGCAAGATGCAAGAAACATTGGCACCAGAATCACAACAGCAGGGACCTTCAAATACTGAAGCGGCGAGCCCCTCTTCCCGTCTTTTTGATGCCTCTCTGGTCAATATTTTTGTTACATTTAGAAGATGTATTTGAGTGCCGTCTACTTGATTTGTGTATGTGTAATGACTGTACCAAATGGTATGTGCTCAGAACCTTGATCCACATGCCAAAACTCTACTTTCTTAAGACCCGTTTAAGTCAATGTAGGCTATCTCAATATTTTATGTCATGTCCGTCTCAACAGTTTTACTTGCTCGTGATATACTTGCCTAACACTTAATTAAGTAAGATTCATCAAGTTATGCAGGTCAAGGTATTATTCTATACTGGTGTCAGAGTATGGCATACACTGTTAGGACTCTGACGACATTTGAGGGTGGAATGGATACCATTCTAATTTCAATTTCTTACCTATATAAAGACAAAAATAAGAACAATACTTATGTGGTTTAAAATTTTTAATTCTTATTTAATGGTCTACTTCTTCTCTTTATTCCTTATAAATTTTTTTTAATGAAGAATACAAAATGAAATATATTTTATATAATGAATTGCTTATAGTTTGATTGCTTTAGAATATCTGGAAGGTTTAAAATGCAACAGTAAATCTCCTTTAAAGTTTCTAGGAATTGGCAATTTGAAATCTCGACGAAACTTTCTTTTATAGGATTTTTCACAGGTTAATTTTTGCCTACCAGTTAATTGATCTTATCCTCAAATTGATTGATAGTCGATTATTATGCAGTCTGTCACTCCAATAACATGATCTACATCAAATTATAGTGCACCAGTCAATTATCGTTCACTATTAATCGATTGCTAATAGCACCAATCAAGTGTCCTGTCTTAGCAATTGACTATTGACTTTTCTAATGGCATTCGACATTACCACTAGTCAACTGCCCTTTTATAGCAATCGACTGTCAACTCTTTTGTGCCCGACCATAGTAAAAGTAGTTGACTAATTAACCCATCAGTCGATTGGCCTTAGTCAATTGAGTTCTGAACTCAATAACTACTCAAACAATGACACTAATCGACTGGTACACTTCAAAATTGAGGTTTAATTCATCAAGTACGATCCTCTCATACTTAACACTTACCCTTAGCCTAAACCTAAATCTTTAAGTCTTTTCCATTAGCCTCGTGCTTTTAGGATGTCTCTGAGACCATGACTCTTCACCCTTTGCGTTTGCCTTTAAGTGCTTCCTTCGACTTTGTCATGCTATCGGATCTTTCTTTGCCAAGAGGTCGTCGCGCCTCTAGAATTTCTCTGCCAAGAGCCACGCTCTAGGACTTTAATTGCAAAATTACATTTGGACTTACGCCGCTAAGACTATACACTTGATTTACACCGTCAAATCTTCATACTTAAACTTTTTCTTCTAAACCTTTGTACTTGGATTATTCCTGTTAAATCTCCATACTTTCTTTGTATTTATCACTCAAATTTATATCGTCAAACGTCAAAATTTAATTCGAATTTATCTAAAACTTATCAATTTTGACATGAGGTGGATTATATCGATACACACCAATTCTTGATCAGATCTATAGTTATAGTTTGAGAATCTCCTAATGTAGAATACCTGATCTTTTCCCTAATCAGAATTGGAAGTTAGATTCATTCAAATGGGATAAGTCCTTCAAGCAGACATGGGGTCAGCTTCTGCCATAGCTGGAGACTATCACATTCCAGCGATGACCACACCTAGAAAAGTCAGGGATCTCCGTGAACTGCACTCAAGGCCTTGTGGGAAAGAGCCACTTCCATTTTTAAGTCAGAAACTAATCTCTCTCTCTCACCAGCCCAGGTATCCTCCTCCTGCATTAATTTTTTTTTCTTTTCACATATATCTCTCATTGTCCTTTTCATAATACTTTCTTTATTTTTTTCCAGTATTGTTGCCCTGCTGCTGCTGGACTAATAAGTGTTTGATTGAGATTGAGATTGAGATTGAGGTTAAGATGACACAATACCACTGGGACTTAAAAGTAGGAAGCATGTGGCCTCCGTTAACTCCCACTTACCAAAGATATGGACATCTTCCTCCTCGGTATCTTCTTTCTTCCATCAATTCATGGTCATTTCCCCATCCCTTCTTATCTGCGTTGGCCCTAGCGGCTTAAGAGCTGGTCATGTTCCCTTTGACAACCTTGTTGGAGAAGTATCACCTAGTTTCATCTGAGGTGACAGTAATAATCACTCATTCGAACGGTTTATATATCCAAGATTTACAAGCAACATGATTGATTTTTGTAGCCATACTTGTTTGATCTTATAAAAATCCTATCTGCAGTTGACTGGTGCCTCCATTCCGCTTCCACCCAACGTATACAATTTTTTCTCCATATCTTTTTGACATTTTTTTAAAATTTGTTTTACTCCATATTGAAGTTGTTTCCTCCCTATCTCATTATTTCCCTGGAGAATCTATTGTTGTGTGGGCTCGAGCAGCAATCATTTTCCCTGTGATGGCATTTTCTGCATGGAAGAAACATTATTTTAACTTCGGTTTGCATGGCGCACATAGTTAATTGTGACATCATATCTAAAGATAGTCAATCTTGAATTTTTGCTTGCAGAATCTACCAAGATTTGAAGCATTGAACAGAGTGAACAAATCCAGATATGAACTATTCAAAGATTGAATCATCTCAAACTTTCACCACTATCCATGTTACTTGCACCTTAGCTCTGTGACAAAATTCGGCTCTCTCGTTGTGAAAACTCTAGACCTGTTGGCTGCTACTCTCCTAGAATCATCCATAGCGTTGTACGTTTGGAACTTTGTTCCACCCCTATGCCTAGGGGAGCTAATGCCCCAAATATATCTTCATTGACAGGCCTCTCCCAAATCATCGCCCCTGCCATCCGTTGAATTTGACTTTAGAGCCTCCCTCTTTACTTTCTCCTTCTCCCAACTTTGATGTCGATATCCTCACAATCCATGTCGGCGCTCTTGTAGCTTGGCGTTATCTTCCCATTGCAGTCGACGGTGATATCATGTGCTCTATTAGTACCAAGTACTGGGCACTTGCTAAAATCCCCGCCTAGAGTCGCTTATTTGTTCTGTCATTTCTTCCCAAAAGAAAATTATTTAAGTTTCACGATCATCCTTGATGGGATAATCATCCTTTTTGGGCAAACTGCATGAAGGAAAATATGTAGAAGATTTGGAGAGATGTGAAACTCACATCAGCAAAATATTCCCTATCGTAATTCTAATTGCAATGCAATTCTATGAATTCACTATTGCAAAAG
>JBAMHZ010430557.1:0-10836 GCA_037177395.1 Alpinia galanga | reverse complement strand
CTCACGTAATTTCGCCCGCCCGTTCCACTTCCGTGCCGGAGGAAATGGGATTCGAACCCATGATACAAGAAGATTGTATGTCGATTTAGCAAACCAATGCCTTAAGCCACTCAGCCATACCTCCAAGTTGTTGATCGGAATTGGATGTGCGGTAGGTTGCCCGAAGGGCTATCTGATCCGATCAACTGCGTAAGCCGTAGCGCGCTAGCGCGCGTACTCTTCCTCTATGAGCGAGACTCCATCCAAATCTGCCACTCGTTGGGCGACGCCCTCTTTTCTATGAACACCCCACCACTGAATGATGAACTTTGCCAGTCTTCGCCTCCGACCCGACCAGGAGAGAACACAGAGTCAAGCCAAGCCCCGCCTGAATTGAATGAATATCTCCTTCGTCTGGTCGAGAAGGGAGAAAGCCCCCCTAAAATCAATCTAAATAAATTCTGGACTGTGACTCTTCTATTACATTACGGAGAAGTCCATTTTCGTCATGATCGATCCACGTCCTACCTGCCCGGAGAACCAGGCTTGCTTAGCTTACAAAGCTAGCTTACTAACGCGAAGTTAGGGGCTTACTTAGTGCTTGTGCTAAGGAGCGGAGCAAGAAAACGGATGCGCCCTAACGCGCAAGGGCTTTCGCGCTAGCGCGCTTAATCAATCCGTTGCTTGTTCGGTCAAGCGTCTTCAAACCTTCTGTGGACCTTGCTTCTCTTATTCTTTCTTTTTAGAATAGAACAGTACACAGGCATGTGCTCCCAAGCGACCTCTGTAGTATGGAGAGCCACTCCACTTGCAGGATCAATATCCGCCTTCTTGTACTGATGCGCTTCTTTTGTGATTAATGGATTAGGGCTTTCGACTAGAATCATACATCCACTCAGAATGCCGAGGATCCTCAGACGAGATCCTATTATACACTAGGTTCCACGGGATTCATCAGTGAGGACACTGGCTTCATCGTTCTAGCGGGTTACTGGACAAGACTGTATTGGCAATACCGGAACATGCCGCGTTGAGCTTGGTTCCGAGATTAGAGTCTACTTCCTTAATCCTAACATCAGCGGTTTCGGATATCACCGAATATATTTGTGATGAATCTTTGGAACCTGATATCCTTCTTCTCACTTGTCACTGACTGACTGAACGTTTAGGCTTCATATTCATTGCACAACCGTAACTAGCTTCCAGGTGGCTCTTTCGCCCCGCCATTCCTTCTTCAGGAACGGAGTCAGGCCTTTACCTTCTTCTCTTACTTGCTTGTACCTGACTGCCGGAGACTGTTCCTGTCCTGATTTACTGATTTATCTTCTATGAATGCACTAGCATTCACAGGTGGTTTACTTGTTAGAGTAAGGACCAACTGTCACTCCGCATTCATTAGCTCTTAAGCCAGTGAATGTGAATTACAGTGAGTAGCAAGCAAGCGAACGGAGCGTAGCATAGTTCGCGAGAAGCTAGTCAGCAGGAATAGCGGCCTTTCCGCTGCTAGGCTGAGGGACACGAACGCATTAAGAAAGCAAGTGAACGGACTCTAAGCAGTACAGGTCCTTCTTTCGTTTCCGCTGCTAGGTCTTTCACCCCACGCCAACCAAAAAGGCAGGTTCATCAACCCTGCGAGGGTCATTATTTCGCTTCTAGAGCGCTCAGCCCTGTGTAAGAAAGAGATTGAGGGCACATTTAGGCTATGCTATCAACCTTATCGATGTCCAAACCTTCTGCTCGATCAATCAGCCAGCCTGTTTTGTACCTGACTCTATATATTAATATCTTTTCGGATAGTAGCTTCAGGACGAATCTACCGAATCCACTTCTTATAAGGATAAGGCTAGCATGCGCTGGAGTAAGGATTGAAGGGCACCCACTCTTTCCTATATAGCCTGGAACTTGACTCTATAGCCTGGCACTTGACTCCTTGACTTTCCTCTCTAGCCTTTTCTAATTGAATTTGAATTTCTACTGAACTTGAACTACTATTTTCTTTGGAGACTGAACTTGAACTACTATTTGAGTATATTATATACAGTACTAGTATAATTATTATCTTCTCTTGCAACTACTTCTTTAGAAGAGGAAGACCTAAACTCTTTCTTGGACTCTGTGTTAGAGGGATCTGTCATGCTAACTCCGGGGTTCAGTTCAGACCATCTATATCTCTAGTTGAGATCTCTAGTTGAGATCTCTAGGTTAGAAGTAGTCGAAAGAACTCTGCTCGAATTAGAATGCATGGGACCTGTAAAGAGATCATAATCTACAGTTTCAACTACATAGTTAGAAGTATTGAGATCATAATCTGTAGTTTCAACTACATAGCTTTAGTTAGGATTGAGCTCGCCTGTCAACAGACCCTAACCCTAGTTCTGAGTTCCTGTCAGCAGACCCTAGTTCTGAGTCCCATAAGTATGCTTCTGTCTCCGAAATGCCTTTTCACTCTTCTCTCTCTCCCATCCTTCGTTTCTGGCCCCACTCACTTTTCAGTAGTGAAGGGATTGGACTCATTTAATTTCTACCTAACTAAGTTAGACTCATTAACTAACTAAGTTAGACTCATTAAGGTAAATTAGGGCGACTCATTACATTAAGTTTAATTCATTCCTAAGTTGGACTCATTAAGGTCAAAATTAGGGATTGGACCCTGGGATCCTTTTCCTTTTCGTCCCGAGCACATAGATCGCTTTAAGGAAGAGTTTAGCCGCCTGTAAACCCTTGAAATTGAAATAAGCCTGTAAACGAAGGGCTTCCGGATTACTGTCTTCCCATAAGTATATAAGTATATAAAGGAAGTGCTCCAAATATAAGTATATAAAGGAAGTGTTACAGAAGTGTTCCGGTAGAGAAAGAGTAGCTAAAAGCAAAGATGGGTTTGTTACTTCATAGGAACTCTCATAGGCATAGGCACTCTCCAGTAAGTTGTAAGTAACCTCTCATAGGAAGAGATTCATTGAATTGTATATAGAATGGAATCATTCATAGATTATTCGAGAAGACAGTGTTCTGTCATTCCAGTTGATCGAAAAAGTGGAGCCCAGTAGCGCTTCACTGGGCAGCGGTCCCGTGAAGCCGCGGGGCCTAAGATCCGGAATGAAAGCTCATGAGTTAACTCTTCGTCAGTAAGATCAGAGAAAAGGAATTCTCACTTTCGTATGAATGCTTAACACATGCCACTCGAACTATTCCACTATCGGGGCACCAGCGCTCAAGGGCAAAAGAGAAGGGCCGAGTGGGAGTTTCACTTTCTCCACTCTACTTGCACTTTTGTTTCACTTGAACTTTCCCGTACGGACTATCACTATCAGACGGGGCAGATGACGGGAAAGCAACTATGAAATCCAATTGCTAAACTCTTCTTTCTCTTTTCTTTATCGTACTCCTTCACTTCAGGGCGTAGATCTTTCGTAGTTTTGAATCGTAATGAACTTGTAATGTCAAGTCTATTGGAAGTCTTCCATGTAAAGGAAGTGTTCTGGTAGCCGGTAGATCTTTCGTAGCTCGATTGGAAGCGTCAATGGGTTTGTTCTTTCATCGGCTGTTCTTTCATAGGCACTCTCCAGTAAGTCTTTCTCTAACCATTCTCCGCATATGTTTCATTATCCCCTAGTCGGGGATCACGAGTGGCGCATATAATAGGAATAGGGAGAAGAACTCGTTTTCATCCCTAGGGTACGGAAGAGGATCTAGAATCTTCAGTTCAACTCATTTTATGCTCAGCTCATCCTAACGGTATATTTGAGGTTCATTGAGTTCGTCACAAGAAGCAGGAACAAAAAAGAACTGAGCAGGACCACCTGAGCTGGAAGACCAATAAGAGATCCATAGGGTACGTCCGAGTCTCTATAATCAGCAGTTCAACCCCTACTCTACTGTAACAAATTAAGAAGCTTTTCAATTTAATGCTGGAACGCGTGAGAGTCTCTATCATCTGAATCATCTGAAGCTAAACTCAAAAGAGGTTCGCACAAAAGCATGAAACAGAATCTTGTATTGTATTAAAATACCATCTCCAATTCTGAGACCATAACTCAAAGCAATGAAATAGACTATAACTCATTGGAATCAAACTGAATCGCTAACTCACTGGAATAGGAATCAAACTTAAGAAAATGTATGCCAATCGCACTAATTCACATCTCTTTAAGTCAGTTGCTGCTGAGGCTCCAGTGAGTCAATTTAATTTATAGATTATTGAATCTGTATTCAAAACTACGAAAGATGCAACACTATAATTGTCATTCAAAACTACGAAAGATCTACCCGTGCTTAATCAAATGCTAACTCAAAGGAATCAAACTGAATATTAAGAAAATGTTCACTCACTTCTGAAAGAAAATTGGCAAATGCTCACTCAAACCAAGGAAAGGAGTTAAGCGAGATCCCTAGGGTACTATACGTATGAGTCTCTATCATCGAAAGATTCATGTCCAACGGACGGAAGACCAAGCAAGAAAAGGAGTAAAGGAAGGTCGGGGAGCTGGAACTCATATAGAATTCAGTGAAAACCCTACTGTAGTTCAACCCCTTCTGGAATTGTTCCAGGAAGAAAAAGAACTGAGCTTTTCGCTGGAACGCTATTCAATTTAGTTCAACCACCCCTACATATAGAATGGAGTTCAACCATCCCTACAGTAATTGTACCAGGAAGACCAACAACTGAGCTTTTCAATTTAATGCTGGAATGAAAAAGAACTGAGCTTTTCAATTTAATGTTGGAACGCATACGCATGAGAGTCTCTAAGCTAAACATTCATGTCCGACGGGTACGATTAACTTCTAATTCAATACGGTGAACTTATAATGAAAGATCTTATCTTAGGCTCCAGAGTGGAAAGTGAACTTATAATGAAAGATCTTAGGCTTCCGGTCAGAGTTTATAATCTTAGGCTTCCTATTCCCACCCTCTTATACTAAAATACCCTACCGAGCTCATTCGATTAATAAATACGAATAAATATGAACACAAACCCCACCAACTAAGAAAATCAAACTCCCTACCGAGTCGCTTAAGCCCTAGAAAATCTCCCTACCGAGCTCTTTCGATTAATATTAAGAACCTACCGAGCTCAAGGATGCTCTAGCTCTATAAAATACCCTACCGAGCTCATTCGATCTCAAAACAAAAAGAGAATCCCCTTCAAAGAAGAAGCACAAAGACCCTTTATCGAACTGACCCAGGTATAGAAGAAAATAGCATAACATATATCCGACACTTTAGAGTATGACCTCTCATGTAAAAGCTCAAGACCAGAGTCAGACCTCTCAGGAACTGATATAGTTCAATAGAATTGAGTTCAATATCAAAATATCCCCAAAGGAAGGCGCCTACAAGGAACCCTTAACAAAAGAAGGAAGGAACAGTGCCTTAAAGCAGTTAAGGTAAGTGACCCCTACATTAATTGTACCCTTTCGAGAAAGAGGGCTAAGGCAATCGCTCAGTCTTTAAATAAACCTTTACCGATGCTCATGCAGAATTGAGTGAAGGAACTTTGAACCGCTCTACTGGTTCTTTATCTTTATGTCTGAACCGCGTAGCATCTTCATCTTCTGAACCGCTCTACTGGTTCTTTATGCTATTCTTTTTCACAAGGCAAGAGCCCCCTAACAAGAGCAACCATAGCGATCGTTTTCTTTTCATCCATCCCTAGGTCAAAGATAAAAGCACAAAAGCAACTTAATAACAAGACCATCTCCAATTATAATTATGAGACCCTAACTGACTTAAATGAAACTGAATCAAATGCTCTTAAAAGGAATGAAACTGAATCAAATGCGGAATCAAACTGAATCGCTAACTGACTTAAATGAAACTGAATATTAAGAGGACTTAAGAAAATGTTCACTGACTGAAATTCAATTGGCAAATGCTCACTAAACTAAAACCAGAAAGGAGTGAAGTGAGATCCCTATCCCTAGGGGCATGTGTGCGCGCCTCTTCTCTTTTGGGATACGAGGCGCACCTCCGCGGGATGAAAACGAGTGATTCTCCTACTCTTATCCATAACACGACGAGGCCCTAAGACTAGTACCCATATGTGCCACTCGTGACCCCCGACTAGGGGATCACTCTTTCACTTATGAATAGAGAAGAGAAAGGAAAGACTTGGAAAGAGAGGAAAGGGAGTGCATGGACTTGGAAAGAGAGGGAGTGCATGGCTTTCGGCCAGGACATTCACTTAAGATCCATGGCTACACTAAAGCAACCAGTAACAACCTCTTTCTTTAGGATAGGGGATCCAGCCTTGTTGAGGTCCGTCGGACATGCTTTACTTACAGCTAAGGTAGTTACTGAATAGCAGCTCATGGTCTCCAACAGTAGAGGGTTAGCTCCAGATAATAAGCAGCAGATGTACAGTAGGGGGTTTAGCTTAAGATGATAGATCATAAGCATAAGATGATAGAAACTCTTGTTCCTGCATAAGATGATAGATCTAAAGGGACGGGATTCTTTTCCCTCTCCCTTCGGTCGAGCCTATGTTACATACCCTCTCCCTGATGGTCGAGCTATTACATACCCTCAAACTAAGGATAAACTGCTGCAGTGAATGCTATTAGAGTAGGTCTTTCGTAGTTTCGTATTACAAACCATCCATTCATCTCTATCTGCAGCCGGAAAGGGGCTATGGCGGAGGAGAGAGGAACTTGACTCCGTGACGTAAAGAACTATGCTCTTTCCTTATATGGAAATGCAGCTAACGACCTATGGGAAGCGATTGAGCGCTCATAGGGGGCTTTCTTCTTCATATAAGCTCTCTTTTCCGTAGGCTTAGCATCATAGTTTCATGCCTAAGCCCCTAAGACTGCCCGAAAGCTTACTTATAAGTAAGTATGACGGGGAAGGCTCATTCAAGGAGGTGCAAGTAGTAAGGTGCTTGCGCGGCTGACGCACAGCATCGAAGGACAAATGGGGTCAGGGGTACAGAGTCAGTCATTTAAGTACTTCATGGCGAATAGGAGACCGAGCCCTGATCATTGGAATTCTTTCTTCATAGTACTCCAGGCTCATTAGCGCTTGAACTCTCTCCTCTTCTCTTTTCATCATTCACTCCGAAGGTCCTCTGACTTCTCTAATCAACCAGAAGGGCCGAGGAGGGCTAAAGAAGTCTCCTAAGTGACAGTTAACCCTTCACTCCAATTAAGAGATAGGATTTGACTCTCTACTTCTACCCTTGCTCCTGAGCTGAGTGATGATTAGGTACCAAAGAAAAACCGTCTTATCCTTCCTAGGTGGCTAGGCTCTCAGAGCTCTTGAAAATAAAAGGAAAAAGGAGCGACCCCTGTCTGTGGGAATCCCTTGTGAGTGGCACCAGCTCATAATAGCTTTATGCTATCTTCTAAATGCACTTAGTGGGGAGGAGAACTGAGCTGGATTCGTTCGGAGCTTACTCAATAGATTCAAAAGCAAGTAGAAAGAAGTGGAAGTGGCAAAGCTTCAAACAAAGAGGATAGTTCCACTTTACTTAAAAAAGAAGAAAGAGAGGGGCTATCAAAGAGCTGGGCTTCCTACGGTGCGGTATGAACTCTGTCCTCTTATTTAAGACTGGAATCAGGCCGGTTTAGCCCTTAGGAGTAGAGCCCCCATCCGAGAAAGCATTTCGCATAGCACCTGTCTCCTTTCACCCTCCCTACCTATACTCCCTTGGTTGAGTTGTTCTATAATCTCTTTCTTTGAAGACTGTCAAGCGTATGAATCAATTTCATCTTCCCCATCCGCTAGCATAGCAAGGAGTATGCATTTACACTGTTCTAGATAGAACTCGGGATCATAAACTCAGTGCCTATATGGAGCAAGGCCGAAAGAACCTTTCAGGAGCTGAAACGGAGGAAATTATAGGATCATAAGGATTTGATCAGGAGCTGAAACGGAAGATATTATAGGATCATAATTGAGGCCTACTCAGGCTCTGGAATGTAAGGTACAGAGCGGGCAGTATGAGAGGGCAGTTCGGGGGGACTCTCTCTCCCTATCGCTACTGTGAGTTGGTCTACTAGGCTATCAAAGTTAGGAGGCGTCCTCTCGTTCTGTGGGACTAGCGAAGACTAATGCCTATGCCTACGATGCGAAGACCGTAGACTGATGCCTAGAGAACTATTCTTCATTAGTTATTTGTCCTACTTCTTCCCGACCGCTGAATTCCAATCTTTGGGCTTCCGTGCGTGGCACTTCACAATAGCAGTAGGCAAATGAGCCTGAGTTTGCCTCTACTTGCCGGCTCGCTTCAGTCTTTGTTGCGTTCGCTTTCACTCGCTGTCCTGTCTGCTCCCGGGACTACTAGATCCTCTTATCTGTCCTAGCCCGAAGACAGAGCTTCCCAGAATATCTTGCCCGAGGACAGAGCTCTGATGGCATAGCTTCCTTACTTACCACTGATCATTGAGCATAGCGCTTCCTTACCACTTTCAATTGACTGGATCTGCCGCTCCCGACCTCTTTGAATTGAGCATAGCTTCCTTACCTGACCATTACCACACTTGGAATTGACTGATCTGCTGCAGGGCACCTTCCTATCCCTCTAGCCGGACACCACACGTTCTTCCCCCCTTCCCCCTTTCCTTCTAGCCAGACACCAATGTACCACTAATCGGTTTCTTGAAGACCAGATTAGAAAGGAGACCAAGCTCTTGAAGACCAGATTAGAGAAACCCATGAAAAGACGAATGAGATATGAATTGGAGATACCCAATACAATAGAGACAATACAATAGAGATATGATTCGGAGGACCTTTAGCAATCTACAGATCGCGGAGGACTGGACTCTAAATGAATCAGGAATCGGAGGACTCTAAATGACTCGTAGGACCATGTGAGCAAAGAACTGGCACTACAAGGAAAGAATTAGGAGGACCGAGTGAGTTAGACGGGGTGAATCGACGACTGTAAATTCATCGGAAGACCAGAGGCAAGTGTTCGGACCGGAAATGACTGGGAGGAAGATCGACATAGCCCTGGCGAAGAGCTATTGAATCGCATGAGCGAACCCTATAAGTCAAGCAGAACGCAGCGAGTGAGCCTGCCCCTCACACCTAATAGAGCCGGGATTGAATAGAGCCACAGATCTTCATTAAAGAGCGGGTAGACATGAGAAAGGTGCGTAGCGGAGCCCAGACTCCACGGTAGTCCAAAGCTAGGGATTAGATAATGCAGAGAGGGTATCTTTAGATAGCTCGTTTTAAAGTTAGGGTATCAAAAGATAGCTCATTTTAAAGTTAGGGTTAGATCTTTCTACGTTTTGAATAGCCATTCACGTAATATTACTATAATTTTTTGCTGGAGAGAGGAGCGACTTATTGTGATAAAGTATTCGACGTGGGCAGAGATCTTCCGGATTAGAGGGATTAGATAAAGCGGAGGTATTCCAAAGCAAGGTGCGCAGCGAAAGAGTAGTCTTCCCTGAACGAGCAGCTTAGTCATCCGATTCTGACCCATCACAAGTACCAAGTCTGATTAGATGATGCTTACCCTGTGTTTAGTCGTCCAAAGAAGGTCCGTGCTCAGTCTGACTTCTTAGTCAATCTGGGGGGGAGTGCTCTAATATTAAGCTTCTGAGTCAGAGTGCTCAGTCTTCATACTGAATAAGCAGATTCTAGTCTAACAAGGTAGTAGTCCAAACCGAGGTAGTAAGCAAGGTAGTAGTCCGAGGTAGTCTTAACCGGAAAGTGTCCACGAGAGAGGTCTTCCACACGAGCTAGATCCAAACATTGCAAAGCTAGGTTGGCATAGTCTTCCTCAGCTAGAAAGTCTCCCTTATTCACCACGAGAAGGGGGTCCAAAGCAAGGTTGGATTACCGAACGTCTTCCTCAGCCGATCCGGGCGTCCAGAGCCTGTCTTCCTCACGTCCTTGAACTCGTCTTGAACTCTTTCCGGTCCTTGAACTCCTTTCTCTTCTCATATGATCTAATTTTAACGGAGCCGACCCGAACTCGAATGAGCTGAGCCGAGTCTCCGTGCAGAACCAAGGGCATACGATGGAGTACCGCTATTTGTGCCTTGCTCACAGTCTGCTGCATGAGGGGTCGCCTGACGGAAGCCAGGGCCTTGCTCACTCTATTGCCGTGCTAATCCCCATCGTGACCTCGGGCCTTTCCCTCTTCGTTCGAGACATCTGCCAAGCCTACCATCAAAGAGATGAGGCTTCTTCCACTCACTCTCCTTAACTCTCTTATGAACTCCAGATCACTCTATTATAAAGATATTCTCCGCTGCACTTGTCTTATCGAGCTGATCTTCCCACCCCTTCGGAGGCTTCAGTAGGTACACCATTAAAGACCAGCGATAGCGACGTGGTTCAGGAGCGAATGACGTCGTTGACACATAAAGAAAAGTGGTTCCTAACAATACAAAGACAAAAACTCTCTCGCGCGTAACTAACTTATTAGAGCTATCTTACGAGACCGGAAAAGGGAGAGCTATTACATACTATCTCCCTAATAAACAAATAAAGATGGTCGATCCCAGTATGGCTATTCAGACTTTCACTCGTCCCAGTCGTTCATTCAAAACTATCTAACCTCACTTCTCTAACTCTCGACTTGAACTCTCGTGAATTAAAATCAGTCGTTCACACTCTCGGATTGAACCCCGAAGACGTAGCTCGTACCGCTATATGAACCATTATAGTGAACCATATATATATATATATATTATTATATATGGCGAAACTACGAAAGATCTACACGTGGGCTTGATCGGGGAATGCATGGCAGATCCTGAGGTAAGTGTTTGTTTACAGCAACTATATTAGAGATTAGAGTAGAGTGAATGTATATGGCCCAATATATTTATATTTGGATTTGGTTTGGTTCACTCTACGGGGTAGAAGGAGAGGGACTGAGGGTTTTCAGGGCAATT
>JBAMHZ010430547.1:0-10836 GCA_037177395.1 Alpinia galanga | reverse complement strand
TGGTATGCTGAAATTGAAAATAAAAAATTAAAATTGTTAGATGATTCAAATTTATTCTTTATCTGGTTTAATTAACTTATTAAATGTATATTTTATATTTATTATAATTACAATTAAATTTATCAATAGTATGGAATAATGTTTGACGACTATACAAATCTATTTAGAGAAAGTAAACTAAATCATCCATAAATTATAGAACATACGAATACAAGTGTAGGCAGAAGTAGACAAAAGGGAAATAAAACTTATTAAATTCAACTATTTACATTAACTCCTATGTGACTGTAAATTAAGTACATTCTTATCTTGTTAGATCATCAGTTTTTGTCTGCTAGGATGACCAATCTTAAACTATGGTAAATTATGCATGTCTTTTTGGTTGATAATCTTCTCATTGTTAACTTCTAGGTATTTAGACCCTCAATACATGATGATTCTGGATCAGATTACTATGTTACTTCCCTTCCACTTGAATTGTCTACTTTCAAATGAATATGACTAGCAAATTAATTGCTAATAGTGTTAACGTTTTAAACATGTTAAAGAGACATATATAACAAACTATAAATTATACAATTAATGTAACTAATCTATATATGTATCTAAATTATACTATGTAGTTTAATAATTCAATAAAAATTAGATAGTATTAACTAATTTCGTTAAATACCTATATAAATTAACTAATATTAGTTAAATATAAATATATAATTCTAATAAACTTAAATTTTACTATAAATCAAGTTATCTTAAATTTAACTAAAATTTAAACAAACTTTGCTTATGATGTGTAATTAATAATAACTATGCTATCTACTAAGTTATTATGGAGTTCAAGTTTAGCAATATTAGATATAATGAGACAAGTGTTAAAATAGAAGATTACAAATTATCTCAAACTGAGAGTTTTAAATATTTAGCATCATTTTTGCAAGACGATAGAAGAATTGAGAGGAATGTTTTATTTAGAATACAAGCAGATGGTTGAAATGGAGGAGAGCGTCGAGTGTTTTATGTGATTGTAAAGCACCTCTAAAACTTAAAGGGAAGTTTTACAAAACTGCGATTAGACTTGCTATGTTATAAGAAGCTAAATGTTGGGCTATGACTCAAACACATGAGCAGAAGATGAGAGTTGCAGAGATGAGGATGTTAAAATGGATGTGTGGACATACGAGGATGAACAGAATAAGAAATGAGAACATTAGAGAGAAAGTTAGAGTTGCATCTATTAAGGGAAAACTCCGAGAAACACGTTTAAGGTGATATAGACATGTACTTAGACGACCAATAAATGCTCCAGTTAGGCGATGTGAAACCATGACAAATACACATATTAAATGTGGAAGAGGAAGACCAAAAAAGACTTGGTTAGTAGCAATAAAATAAGATAAAATTTATTTAAATATAAATGATGATATGGTAGGAGATAGAGCTCAATGACGTAGAAGAATCTATATAGCCAACCCCACCTAGTGGGATAAGGCTTGGTTGTTGTTGTTGTATCTACTAAGTTATTATATAAATACTCAATATCTACTAATATCAGATATGGTTAGGATTTACTTATTTTCAATTAACTTAATAAATTTAACTAAATATGTTATGTTAGTCTATTATTTTATTTAAAATATAATCTAACTGAATGTTTAGCTATAAGTAATAATTCAAGTTATTAATGTTAATTTTAATTAATATAAGTTTATAATAAAATAGCCCACGTATAACTTAGGGTCTCATTCTCTATAAAAGGGGGGAGGGGGTGCACCTGATATTGAAGAACCAGTGCATTTGTATTAAAGAGCAAGTGCATCAAACATGAAAGTAATGAGGCACCTGATATTGAAACAAAAGGGGTTCACCAGGTACTGAAGAATGGGTACATCTCTAAAGTGGTGATCTGTTAATAATGAAATGGGTTACCTGGTATTTGAAAATGGATGCATTTGGTGTTTAAGAATAGGTGCACCTAAACACCCTTCAATCTTCATGGAGAGTTCCATGCAGGGAGTTACTCCTAAGTTTTGTTCCTTGTGACCCCCACCTTGACATGCTTCATCTGGGAACACCAACAACAGAAAGAAAACTCTTGTCGAAGCATTTCCATCTTTGCCGCCTCTAACATCCGCAGGTTGCACTCCCATCTTCCTTCTCGCTCACTTCAAGAATCAAAGCTTTCCTACAAAGCCTTCTCTGCTGGCCCTCCCTTGTATTGGGCCAGTATGGCATGAAATAGAGTTGGTGTCATCAGGTATCATCATGGTTTCAGTTGGTGCATCTCATCTCTTCATGCCAACAAGTTTTGGTTTGGGTGGGCGAGCAGAATGATAAGTTTGTCCATGCCAATTGGACTGGCACTTGATTTTGACCTTGACTGTAAGTCTATAAGATTTCCTGTTTGAGAGATCTTATGTAGCTAAAAGTATTATGTAAATACATGATCTTGTTTCCCTTTCTGCAAACATGCTTTTTGTCTTACAAAAGCCATTTAACACACCTTTGAATCTGCAAAGGCTTATGATAAGTAATGAAGCATTTTTAAGGACAAGAACCAACTCTGTAATCATTCATTCTGGAAACTAAACTTTCCAGAATGTGATTTACAGATGAGAGAGCATAGGTTGTGATATCCCTTTCCAACTGTTAACAAGAATGAGCCTTTTGTATAGCTTAAGCTTTTGGAATAAATGACCACCTAATCAAATTTAATATGGCACAGGTAGAGTCCTATGAAACAATATATCACAATTAAGTTTATTTCATATCCAGTCCATCCACCATGTGTGAGGGGAAATGCTAAAGTATTTAAATTATACTTTTTCTTAACAGCTTAAATTTCTTAAGTAAATGCTCACTAAATCAAACTTGTTAGCATTCCGCCATACATTTGCAGGACATTCAGTTAAAAAGCTCGCACTGTTAGGTTTCTCAGTTAACATCTAACCTTCAATAGAATCCTTTAAGGACACGTCTATTTGAATACTAAAAGATTTCAGTTGGCAGGTACAATATGCTTGAATTGGTGGATCATTTCCATAGGCGTGGTCTGTACCGGCCTCTATTCTTGAGGTATCCTTTTTTAAGTGGCTTGGTCATTTTTGTTTTTGTAAAATTTCCTCTATGGATTTGATACGATCTCCATGCCACATTATCAATCTATGCCACATCATTAGCCTATGCCACATAAGAACATCTTTTATACATATTCTAGAAGAAACAAGAAGGATAACTTCCATTGATAACTACCACCTATTTACATAAAATAAGGAAGATGGTTATAACTTCCATTGATAACTACCATCTATTTGCATCTATATATGGAACTTAGGTCTAATAAGCAGGGGTCTTTGGAAAATTGCTGTTTATTTCAATATTAGGAGGGTTGTCCACAGATATGCTGTAAGAACTCTTTCTTGTGTTCCTTAAGATAAATTGTCTCTATCAGGATTCTTCATTTATTAGAGTGATACATATCCTTTTTAAATTTCTCTGTTGCAGCGTAATGGAAGGTGAACAATCCTTGTGGCATTTTTCTCCTGAGATTCTAGTCCAGGATCCTAGTGTTAAGCATGCCGTAGCTTTGATGCCTCCAGTCATCCTGTTTCATGGAACAAGTGATAAGTCTATGCCATCAAATTCCAGGTTGGTTTAGATTAATTACTAGAATCTATGTCTTTTCTGATGTTTTTTAGACACACTTGGGTTGATGTAGTTATTAGGAGAAAACCTCATTTGCTATATCGGATCCTGCTCTGATTGTCTAACTGTAACCACTTGCATTTCTTTCCCTATAATTTTAGGGGAATGATTAAATTTTTTTGGTCAGTTCCTACATTTTTAATCTAATGGTTGACAATTCCTTTTGTCAACCATTAGATTAAATGAAAAAAATCCTAGACAATGCATGTCGCTTATCCAAATCTTCACTTATTGACCAAGATAGAGCATAAATAAATAATGATGAAGGATTTATTTATTAAAGAAAAACATAAAATTGTCTTCAAGTACATATGAAGCAAGTAATAACAACAGTAGGCAGAAGATAAGCATAATTATTATATCTGATCCCATAATTATTATATCTGATCTTGTTCTTATTTTGTCTAAACTATATGTTTTAGGGGAATGCTTAAAGAATATATTTTTTTAGTTTCCTACTCTTGTGATGCCCTAAATCAATCCTTGGTTATCATCCATAAGATTAAATGATAAAATGCTAGACAACGCAGTCACTTATCTAATGTTGACTTTTTCACCAACATAGTGCATAAAGAAATAATGATACAGGATTTATCTATCAAAGCAAATGTAAGATTGGCTTCAAGTACCTATGAAGCAAGTAATAAAACAAGAAAATAACAAGAAGGGCCCATACAATACTATTTGCATAAATAATAGACAAGTAAATAGAGAGCTAATAAAAACTCCATAAGACCGTAACTCCCCGAAACACCAGCAGTACATACATCTCATAGTTCCCTAATGACTCATCCTAAGATTATCGTCGGGCCAATTTGGAGGCAAAAGCAAATCGGTGTCAACTAGGAAAATCTGAATCAAAATGAAACAGTCTTTTGCATGAAAATAAGTAACACTATAATAATATGTCATAAATCACATAATAATAACCATAACTCTATGCATAGACATTGTTAATGTCACATTATATTTTGTTATTTTAGATTGAGGATGAGATCTGTAGGTTTTCTCTTGTACTCAAACACTATAGGGTGGTACACTGAGTTCATGCAAGCATGAGTAACAGCTTTCTTGATATCCAAAAATGTAGACTAACGGTGATCAGTCCAAGTGTTCTATTGACATAATAGCAATTATTACATGGCGTTTCACCACATGTGTGCTATAAACACATTCACTCTACACTAGAGTTATAATATTTATTGTTAATTCAACATCATTATCACTTATGGTTATGTTTCTCGTGGTATTTAAGTGTAATCTATTCATATGATAAGCAACATAAACATGACACCTAAATAGATTGTCTAACAATGACCAAGAGCATAATTGAGAGTTAATAGAAACATTCAATATTATCAAGGATGCACAATCTGACATTCTCAATGCATGCACAAAGAATAAGCAAAGCAGCAAATAAATTTGGAAATGGAACACCTTGGACTCCTCTTTCAATATGTCTTCTCTACCTATTCACAACCATTCTCTTCTGAAACATCTTTTTATAAAATATGATTTTTTGGTCCAAGGATAGGTGTTGAAATTAATACAACCACAGTAAATACGACTGAAAATTTATGATGATAAAGGAAAATAAGCCTTAGGGACAACACTTTCTTACAATTGACTCTACCACTCAACCTACTACAGTTGATGAACATAGCTGCAGAGGAGAACCCAAACAACAACAAGGACAAAGATTCCACCTATTCAACACTGTCAAACCCCCTAACTCACAGCCACTAAGCATAACCAAGAGCACTTGTACCAGGAGGAAATAAAAATGAGAATGAATCCAAGAAAGGAATAAGGTATACAACAAAACTTTGTTACTGAGAGATCAACACCTCTTAAAACTTCATTATCAGATTGCGATATGAGGTCTCTTAATTGCTGTTGTCAAGAATCAAAAAAGGGCTGAGGAAGGAAGGGAATCTCACTAAATGAAGAAAGGACGGTAATCCATTTTTTTTTATGCCATGTCCATACCTTTTGGTAAGTGCCATCTCTTATTGCTGGAAATCTTCACTGATAGTTGTTGGAGCCTTATTACCTGCCTTACTAATAGAGAAGAGTCGGGGGAGAGAAGTCTGGAGGGAGCTTATGGCTGCAGTAGGGGATAAACTGATAGACACACTGAATCAAGTTTTTGAAGTGTATGACTGTGTATTTCAATTTTCATTTTTTTTTAAATTCTTCTACTCAACTACTCATAATAATTAGAAACATATAGTTGGAGTTCTCTGTTCTTTTTGTTATTAGAATAAACTAGGGAAGGAGATATTGCTTGCCACTATGAAGTTCTGAAATTCAATATTGATTTTTACTGAATATGAATCAATCCTTTAAATGTGTAAATGTAGTCATAGTACCTTCTAGGAACACTGATTCCAGATGCTATCTGGTCTTGTTTTATTTTTTAGTGACAGTCAACAATTCCATTTAGATTCCAAAAGTTCTGTTACTGAATATGAATCTTTTTAACCATTGTACACAGTGAAAAATTTGTCCATACACTTAAAGATGTGGGAGCTAAAGCCAACTTTGTCATGTACGATGGAAAAACTCACACAGATCTGTTTCTTCAGGTAAAAAAGCTTGTTATCTCAATATGTCTGACATGGTAAAACTACATTTTGACGTTTCTTATGCCGTATTGGAGAATGGGTAATGCAGGTTAGGAATTTGGTTTTCAGAAGCTATAGAATTCTAAGAGTTTATTTTGGTATGTTCTCTGTTTTTGGTGAATAAGTATTTAAAGGAAATCTCCAAGTTGGTAATTATATTATTTTGGAATGTAGTTGAAAAGTTGATTTTAATATGATTTGTTGTCAAGTGTGGTACACTATTACCTCTGACAGCAAAGAAAAAACACTGCTCCACATCAGTTGGTTGACAGATCAGGCTCCACATGAAGGGATAAGGGTTTGGAAGGCCCTTTTTATCCATCTTTGATCGAACAAATATGTTAATTACCCATGGCAAATAATGACTCCAGAAGCCATGGTTTCTGCTTCCTTTTGTGTTCTCATGTATGTGCCTGATGGCTGACTGAACAAAAGGACATTCAGTGATTGTTATAGCTAATTTAGTCTGATTACCTTCACCGACAAAAGAAAAAATTATTCTGACTGCACCTCACTTTTTAATGTTCTTGCTTTAGAGAGTAGCTCAGATGGTTTCTGTTTATATTTGTCACTTATAGGGTGATAATTGATTAGGGACAAAGAATAAGTATTCTTTGAAAGCTGTACCTTTGATGGTTATGAAGAGTTGTCTTATCATTGACTTTGAATGTGTTAAACTTCTGATAAACAACAAATATGTGTATTGGTTACTAGTTAAGATTTGATTGCTCTAACACTTGGTAAATTGGCTATTAGGATCCTCTTAGAGGTGGTAGGGATGAACTTCTGGAGGATATAGTTAAAGCCATTTATGCTGGTGATGAAGTTGAACGTGCCAATATTGCTCTAACACCACTGCCGCGCCGCCTTGTTCCTGAATTTGTGTTGAAGCTGGCTCATAAAATCAGTCCCTTCTAGGAATTTGTTTTTCAGTTTTATATGGTAATATCTAAACTACTTGTCACCATCATTACCTTGAATTCTATATTGATATAAAAAATATAATGGCAAATTAGGAAATACTCCATCCTTGATTTTTTTTTATATCGGAAGTCCTTTTGTCATTTCTTATTTTTTATTTTCATTTATTACAGAGTAAGAATGTGGATAAGAAATAAATTTCATTCACGTCACTGTCTTACTGTGATTGTAACCTTACTGTATCTGTCATGGTCACCAAGTGCTGTGAATAAATTTGCCATTTTTGATGTAAAAGAATCTGGCAAATTTTGCTAATTGTGTATTCTCAACATGAACCTGCCAATAGTCTAGATTTCAATCTTTGAGAATCTATGCTGATACATGGTTATCTCTTCCATTTTGTATTACAACAAATTCCATGGTGATTCATCCAGTTTATAAGAATGACTACACATAAAACTAAGTTTTCCGGATGACTAAAAAACTATCATTAATTCTTAGTTCTTTGTTTTTGGAAAAGAGTTGAACTTCATTGGTAGTGATGTTATTAACATTGTCCAACAAATTTGATAAAGAAAAGAAAACAGTTTACTTATTAAAATTTTTGTAGTCCAATTTTAATGTGAGTAATGTCTGGCTTTATTTTTGAACAAGATGTGACTTTATACACTGTAGTTGTTTCCATTGCAGAACTGGGTGTCTCCCCCCTCGCTACATTATGCAAGCCGGCTCTGCAGATTCACTTTGCTTGTTTCAGGATGCAACAGGTTTTAATTCTTCTATCATAAACCCTAAGTTTGTTTAACTGTTTGATGATAGTTTCCTATGAAATCATTAGTATAGAATGGTCATTTGTTTATAAAACTATCAAGTTTCTTTTTTTAAAAAAAAGTATTTATATATGTGTGTCAAGATTAAAATGATAACAAACAACTGTTATAAATAAATAAACAAACAAAAATGCTATACTAACTTGAGTATTTAATATTGTTTAAAACACTAAGTTTCTACATCCACAGCTTTGTCACTCAAGCATAATAATTCAAAAACAAAATTACTAGAAACACTCTTTGGCGAGGGGCCTCAGGAGTATGAAACTCAAACTCAATAGTTAGATTTGCTCAGCATGAATAGGTATAGGAACTCTTGCAAAAAGAACATGAGAAATAAGCACAAAGAGATGAAAAGAAGAACAATTCCCACAAGAATATGAGAAATAAGCACAAAGAGATGAGTAGAATAAAAATTACCATGGGAATGAAGCTTAAATTTATCAAAATTAAGATGTAGCAATTGATAATGAAATCTTGATGGTAAGTTTTTAATCTTGGAAATGGCTTGAGCTTCTCATAATGTTATTTTTAATTGCAAATGATGGGGGTGATGTGGAGATTGAATCATGGATCAAAACTTTTATTGACCAAAATTGATCGTAAATGCCAATTGTCAAGTTAGAATTTGATTTTTATTTACTTTGATGACAAAGAGGGAGGAGGGGATAAAAAAAATCATTCATATCCTCCTCTTCTTAAACTCAAGTTGCATTTTAAACTCATGATGCTAGTAATACTTCGATATCACTAACAATTGATGGTGCGGGATATATCATTTTAATTAATTCTAGCAAATAACAAATGTAATATATAATAATTGATCGTTAGAGAATTAAGACACACACACACATTACTTTTTTAATATCTTCCCCTTTTCAATTCATTTTAACTAGATTTTTTCAATGAAAATAAGTGTTTGATGGATTTCTATTCACTTCTCTCCATTCATAAATAAGATTTAATAAAAATCTCTTCCCTTCCCGTTCCTTCCCTTTCAATCTTCCCCTCTAACGATCTCAAGCTAACTCCTTAAGAATCAACAAAAGGCAGCACTTTTTTCAAGAGGGCAAGTGCCGCATAGTTTAGACTCAGCAAGTATTCAAACAGAAGCATGTGCTTGGTATCATTGTTATTCCTTTGGCCAACTTGATGAATATATACGTTGTCAAAATATTCTCAGAAAAAAAAAATCAAAAGGGTACTCTTAATTATCTATATCCTAAAAAGATGCCTCTTCTTTCAAAAATTATCAAAGCAATACTTCATTTATAATTTGATACTTGAGATACTTCCTTATGCTCTACTCAAGAGTAACTTTGATTTAAACTGTACCACCTTGAAGATACATTGTTTTAAGGAGCACTAGCAACTTTAACTAACGCTATATCGCCTTTGAATACAAAGAGGTATTTTGGGTTCATATTATGAGTGAGGTGCTATTTTGATAATTTTTGAAAATAGAATACTCTTCTGATGATATAAATAACTAGAAGTACTTTTTTAATGTTCTGCCAATATTCTTCCTGTTTGGCATATATTCTTGCTGCAGCTAGCCAAGTGATTTATATTACCCGTAACTTATTTAATAAACTGATGGCTATAGCTACCATTGATGCCTTTGACAAGAATCTGAGAACACAAGCTCTCTATTGTTACTCATGGAGAACATTATGATCAAAAAGATTTTTGATGCATAGCTGGATGTGCAAAAGTTGGTTGTCTATATTATACTACCAACTATATATTCTAGGGCCTTGCTCATTATTAAGAAGAGAGGATGAAGAATCGAAAATGATATGGTTGGAGGATCAACAAAGATCTCCTACGATATAATCAAGTGTTCTAAAACTCTATCCAGAAAGTTGAAGACATTGAATGATTTTATATAGAATCTATAGTAGGCAAGAGACAACTTCGATGCTAGTTATGATAGATTGATTAATAGCAAATTTAAAGTAGTTAGCTAAATTGATTGATTAGGCTTGAAGCTCAATAAGAACAAGTTGGGTTTAGCAAGACCGAGTGGGAGCCTATGCAGTTCGTTTGAGGCGGCCACAATTCAACTGATTTGCATTATGAGGCTATTGAGATTGTTTGTTTGAGGTGGATATGATGATGTTGGTTGTCCATGGTAAATGGAGGTTGATCCGATGTTATGTAATTTTAACTATCAACGACTACCCCACTCGGTGATCATTCAATATTAGGAAAACTAAGAGTCATGCCAATAATCATTAAGTTATGGTAAGAAGTTTTCTTGATTAAGTTTAAATTCCAACTGAGTTTTCATTTGAGATGTTTAGTTTATATATAGTCCTCACACATCCACACTTGGATTTCAACTTTAAGTTCTTATTTAAGATGCTATTTTCATTTCACTTATTTATCATCAATTGAGGTCCTCAACCTTCCTTTTTTTTTTAATATACTTTTAATTATCATCTTTTAGTCACCATTAATAAATTTATCACTGATAAATACACTAAAAACTGAATCATTAGAGTAAGTTGTTGGTGTACTTATGCTCTCAGCAATCTGGTTTAATCATGAGTTTTTATATTTGCTCAAAGAGTTTAAGTTAAATTTTAAATATGTTTTTGATATGTGTGTTTGAGTTGTGTCGGGACATGATATGATGCACATAGAACTCGTGGAACTTGTGACTTGATGAGATCGAGTGTGGATAATGATTTAGCATGGTCAAGGAAGCATGCTTAATGATTTGAATGTTTAATGGAGTTTGGAGAAGGATG
>JBAMHZ010430521.1:0-10837 GCA_037177395.1 Alpinia galanga | reverse complement strand
TCGACTATCTGTTGTGAGACAACTACTATCTAATGGATTAATCCACATTAGATAAGTGAAGCAGTCGACTGTCGTACACCATCAGTCGACTGTTTGACCATCACCAGTCGACTGGCCAAGCTTCTGTACTCTGGTCATAATTTACCAGTCGACTGCTTAACACCAGTCGACTGTTCAAGCACAAAATGTTCGAGTACCAACAACAGTCGACTCCAACTCAACTATTTATCACCAGTCGATTGACCAACCATATCATTGGACTAGTAATTTTTAAAACTGAGATTTACACTCCAAATGTAATCACTTTACACTTGTAACTCCCATTAGCCTAGACCTCAGACTTCAAGCTACTTATATTAGCCTCACGCTTCCATGCGCTAGCCTTCAAGTGCTTCCATCAACCTAATCATGCTATCAGATATCCTTTGCCAAGAGGTCACGCCTCCAAAATTTTCCCTTAGTCTTGACCTCAATTTTCAAGCAACTTCCATCAACCTTACGTCTTCATGCACTAACCTTCAAGTGTTTCCATCGGTTTAGTCATGCTAAGTGCTAAAAGTCACGCTTTTGGACTTTCCCTTGCCAAGACTCCACTTAGACCTTTCTCTTGCCAAGTCTTAACTTGGACTTTCTCTTTTGTCAAAACTTCACTCTTAGACTTTTTCCTTACCAAGACTATATTGAACTTTCCTTACCAAATATTTACACTTGAACTTTGTCCGATTGTCAACTTCGTATTGGATTTTTTCTTACCAAGTTAATATACTTGGACTTTCCATGCTAAATTTTTACTACTTTGACTTCACCAACAATCTCCACCATAACACATTGTCAAACTACATTGTCAAATATCAAAACTAAATACGAATCCAACTCAAGTTTGGTCAATCATTACCTAGGCCGATTGCACCAACATGATATTATCCATATTGGATATCAATCCTTATGAATTTGTTTTTAGACTTTATTCAAAAGATTTCGTAATACTTTTTTTTCATGTTTTAAGTTTATACTATTTTTTTAAATATCTTTTTAATATAAAACTTTGATTTTACTTTCAATATTTATTATTTCATTTAATTCATTTAGTTCATTCAATTTGATCCTCGTGATCCAACTAATTTTGATCTTCCATATTCATTAGTTCAAGTTTTTCGAATATATATATATATAATTCAGGTTAATAGGAAAATGATCAAAAGTTATATAATTATTTTTTAAAATTTTTTATAATTAATATATATTATTATTATTATTTGTAAAAAAAAAAATATAATTCAGATATATTTGGATAATAGATAAAGATCCCACTTCCTCTTCTCCGGTCTCCGCTGGTGGGGCCGGTGGAATCTGAGGCCGCGCGCTCATTAAATTTCGCATTCCATTTTATTTGGAAATTACGAATCCATCCTCGAAATTTGTCCTTTGGCGTGCGCTAGTGGAACGGCAGGAATTGGAAGCCAGCCTTGCTTGCTTGCTTTTGCTCCCCCACTTTTGAGCGGCGCAGCTTTGGAGCTTATCCCGCTGTAGTTTCACAGATGAAGGAGGAGAAGACGGCGGGAGCTACGCCGGAGCCTGCTCTGCCGCTGCTGGAGCCGGTGCTGAAGGACGTCGAGGAGGAGAAGGCCACCATCGTGCCGGCGCCGGAGGAGAAGCACAACTTTTCTAAGCTCCTAGCCGAAGATCGAAGTAGGATTTTCTTTTTTTTTTTCTTTTTACAGCAAAATGTTTCTATTTTTTCCACACAGATTTTTTTCTTCTCTGTTTGTTTTCTTTGCCCCTTTTCTGATTCTGCTTTCATTTTTACTCGAGTAAAAAGGTTGAACTGCTCCCTTGATTTCCTTTTTTTTTTTTGTTATTTAGAATCATTTTTTTCCTAGACTTTTGAAATTTTCATGTACAGATCAAGAGGAACCTTCAGCATATTCTGAGTCAACTGACAGAGGTATGACTGCTCACAATATTACAATATTCATGCTTTCAAGGCAAAAAAATCAACAGTATCGTGTTGCTCTTCCAGGTGCTACCCTTGCAAGAGCTTTAACAGAGAAGAGATTGTGTCTGATCAAGGCATGGGAGGAAAATGAGAAGGTTAAATCAGAAAATAAGTAAGTTTGGCTTTCTTATGCTTGGATGAATTCCTGCAATTTTTCCACTCTTATACGTTGAATTCTAGATTTTTGTACACATTTTAAGATCTTTTGGCAACGATTATTTCCATTTGTTTATTAGCCTTTTTATGCTTTCAATGTCAAATAGGGCTGTTAAGAAGATTGCTGAAATTGTTGCCTGGGAGAACTCAAAGAAGGCAGAAGTAGAAGCTGAGCAGAAAAAGAAAGAGGTAAGCAAGGAACTCCATCAATACACATTGGATTTAGTTCAGATCAAAATACTGCAATTGATCTTCTTGATTCAGAAACAATAACCATTTTAGGATCAAAGAAAGAAATTATTCTTTGCATTTCTAACTTTTTGTGCATAGCAACCAGTTGTAAGTAAACTAATGATCCAAACTGCATGCAGGAAAAGCTGGAAAAAAGGAAGGTAGAATATGCAGAGAAAATGAAAAACAAAGTAGCGTCAATTCGCAGAGAAGCCGAAGCAAAGAAGGCAATCATCGAGGCCAAGCAAAGCAAAGAGGTTCTAAAGGCTGAGGAGAAGGCATCAAAGTATCGTTCTGCAGGGCTCTCTCCGAAGAAGATTTGGGGATTTTTAGGGAGGTGAAACTTGACTATTGTTGGACAACCTCAACAGATAACTGAAACTTAACCTGTTCAGCAATTCCTGTGCTTTGTGTGGGGTGAATTCTTCAGGTGCAGCTTCTATTGTTTTATTTTATTGATTACTCAGACATTGGCTGGCTTTCTAGTGTGTGTGATATCTGTTAACTCTTGTATGACTATGTTGATGTAGATTACGTGAACAGAAACATCTTGTGCAAAAATGTACTCAAATTTTATTTTCAAGAACATATTGTGTACTTAATCTGAGAATGCAAGTTTCCGCTTAAGACAACTGATGCAATGCAATTGTTCTTTGTGATTGCCACAAGATTATTGAATCATGATTCATTCATTGTGTATGTAGGTCATGCTATACAATGAATGTCTTGGGGAACAGGAAGTTGCATGTTGCTTTCATCTTTCATTATTTGGCTTTAATTCTAATCTTCCTAAAGGCAAATTTGCAAGGTTACCTTTCGTTTGTTGTTGAGTGGTATTGGAAAGAAGAGCAGATCAAACATCATTTTCAATGAACCAAAGTGATTAGTTGAATTTGATGATTTAAATGCCCATGTAGTTGCAAAAGATATTTCAATATCTAGCATTCTTTGGTCATTAGAGGGAAATGGAAAATTTACATACACAGCACACTATACATTATGCAAACCTCAACTCCTAAAACCATTGCCCACCTAACCATTAATGGTTAAACAATAAATGAAGCACAAGCACTCAAACTTCTTACAGTCCCCACAACAATAAGAATTAGTATTTGGGTGTAAACAATAACTGACACGAAAGCGACACTGCAGAACTCTATTATTATTGCTTCCACCAATCCATTCTTTCCTTTTACAACCTTATAAACATATTTCTCTTTTGATTATTGTAGTATAGACATGGTTTACTGCACTTGTCTCAATTTTTTTCAACTATGAACAAAAGTAGTATTACTAGTCAGCTGAGAGATCAAGCCACAAATTGAAGATGGCTTCTTCGACTAGATCATCTAGTGTCGTATCCCATATCTCAAGGACAACCTCCTCAGTTTCAGACTGAAGGTCCATCCAACTTCCAATCTCCATTTCCCTTGTTCCTATAGGATCAATTGAATCTTAAAAGTTCTTGGAATATGCCCTCCGATAATTCTGTCAACTTCTTTGCTTAGGCTCCATCCTGCCGGCGCAAGCAGAACATTGGATGAGAGCAGAGACACCCAAGGAGTGCATTTGAAGAACTTCTCTTGTATCTCTCTGAGGGCTTCATAGATGCAGTCTAATAGAAGCTTTGGATCATCTATCTGTGGGTAGCATGAAATCCCTGCTTCATCAAAAACAGATTGCTCAATTAAAGTGTTGGCCAAATGCCATTTGGAAAAGTCAATAGCTCTTAATCCTGATGCTTCCAGAACAGCTTCAATGCACTTGAGTCTAGCTTTCCCATCGGCAAAATGTGTCCTTGAAGTGGTTCGCTCTTCTTTTGTTGGAAATATAGCTGCAGATTCACAACAATACCAGTTGATTCATATAGGGAACACAGACAGCTCTGAGTTTAGGAATGGTGAAGTCGTCTGCGATGAATTTCTCAAAAATAGAAGCTGGTGATCGAACTGGCATCTTTTTTGGGCTTTCTGGAGGCTTGAAGCTTTCTTTGCAGTAAGGACTTGGTACTGATTGGATCATAGAGTGTGCCTGCAGTACTGATGGATCCAAATCAAGATAAGGCATATACATATGAGGAAGTGTACGTTGCTAGAAAAAAGGAAATACGATGACTGATGATATAACCAAACAAATCTTCTACCTAAAAAACATACCAAATCTTCATTCGACGCTGCACATGCAACAGCAGCTTCATTGCTATTTGACTCTGCCGATGCATCTGAATGGTCATTCAATAACTTGCTAAATGCATCCACCGTTTCCACATTTTGTACATTTCCTGAGAAATATACAACTGAGATCATCCTAGTGCACTGGTAGGAAACTAATTTAGAAACGATTCCTTATACATAATTACCTGCATGGTTTGGATCTGATGCAACACATTCATTGACAATCTCGGTTTTTAAGCCAATAATTTCTCCATCATTTAGATAGTCAATGGAGAAAGACAAAACAACCACATTTTGTTTTGATGAGCTTAGTGAATTGTTTGCATCTTCTTCGTTGAACTTCTGTAAGGAGATGGACACTGCCTCTTCAGATGGCAAGACAACCTCATTTTCACCTTTGTGACTCATTTTCATATGCAATGCAACATCCTCTTGCATAGACAACAATTTCCCTAGAGATTTGGAGACACGAGCTGTTTGGGAGCTTGTTCTTGGACCTTCAGTATCTAGCATATTGACAAGGTGCTTCTTTGCTGCTTCATATATGGGAGGAGTTGATTTTTTTTTTTGCAGAGATATCATTTCTGATTCTAGGTTTGCAACCTTCTGGATTGACCTTACTGTTATTTTTTTCCTTGGCAATGGGAGAGAAAGGAAGGCTTTTCTTCATCATGTAAGGATTTGCTTTCAGAACTTGCAACTACACTGTCATTATTGAGCAATTTTTCTCTGTCAGCTGGAACCTTGTGCCCAATGGGAATTTTGTGCAAAATACCATCCATGGAGATTGCTCGTAGTTCTTTCTTACTACCACCAATTATACTCTTAATCTTTCTTTTGATCTCCCTAAGAGAAAAATTGGACATAGCTCTATCACCTTCCTCATCACCTGTCTTACTGTGTGACGCAGACAAAAAGTTTGGAAAATATTTGATTTTTTGCTCCTTTGTTGTTGTTCTGAGCTTTACAACAGATGCTTGATTTTGATTATCTAAATCCTCACTTTTTTTTTGGTGATCCTATCTCCTTTGATTTATCGTTTCTCCAAAAAAATCTAGATCTATTTTGCTTAGTAACCATACCTCCATTTTCAACTTGATCACCTTTTTGGAACTCATAATACCATCCTGTAACATTCGTGCATTTCTGAATAACTATCAAATTCCAAACTGTTGAACTTCCCTGTTTCTGCTTCCTGACATCTATAAAAATATGAATTAAGGTCTTTTAGAAGCTTCAAGACTACATCCTTATTTGAGTTGAGAATTTCTAATTCCTCCATGAATGCCTTGGATTGCGAAACATAATCTAAAAGAAGTTTCGCATCAACAAGTTTCTGATTTTCAATAGCCTCTAAAACATCAGCTAATGCCTTGTAAAGAATATAATCCTTTTGATTCATCAGGGAATCAAACTTACTGGAGTGGTCATTCATTTTCTGAACCATAGCTTTCAGGGCTAGAGACAAGTCAGTTTGTTGTTACCATTAACAAGGATATCTTTGTGGGATGGTTTGTCAGCATAAAACTGTACCAAAAATGCAATGAGATCAAAGTCAAGGGAGGAACCGTCGGTTAGTGTAAGGTTATCGAACCGCTGACCAGCGAAACTTGGAGGCCTGGTTTGATTGTTAAAATCAGAATCCGAAATCAGCTTGTGTTTATTACTTCTTTCTCGAAACATTTCTTCCTTCATGAGAGTTTTAACACTAGCAAAGCTTGCAACATCTCCCTTTGCCTTGGTTCCAGCAACTTTCTGAAAAAAGCATCAGATTGGATATCTGATATCCTTCTAGTTTGGCATAGATGAAGTAAAGTTTTTGCAAAATTCGTGAAACAAAAAATCAACAACCATAGTACTCCTATACTGATCAAGGATCTTTCAATTTAAATCTTTAAGAAGCCCTAACATGAGCATTAATATAAGACATGCATGACCTTTCTTGGTTTAAGAAATTACATTTTCCATTTCAGTTTAAGGAAGTTGAGACAGGACAATTATCAAATCATAATTGACCTTGTAATTTTTTTTAATGTTAAACTGTAATGATTATGATACATTCTCATGATACAACCCAATCTAAGATTCTACTTCTTCAGATTTTATTGCAACCAAATTGAAGATGCTAAACTAGTTTACATATGATGCGCATTTCATAATTAAATTCCAACTCAAATAGACTAGATCGAGACAACTGTTATTGCATATGATGTACTTACCTTGACATTTTCATCTTCGTCTTCGTTGCTGCCTTGTTTATCAAGTTTAATTTTTGAATAATCTCTACCTGCAAATAATTTAGAGACCATAAATTATGAAGCCAGCAAGTTAAAGAATTCTCTAAAACGTTTTAAAACTTATCGATTGACCGTCAATATGTAAACTAACATATAAGCATTAAACAAGAGCAACATCAGAGATCAAAAAATTACTTAGCTTAGTATTCAGCTTCTCTTCCATATGAGTATTGTAGGTTATATCAATTGAAATATTTGTAACAAGATAATTTCTATAGTATATTTAGAGCATCGTTCAATATGTGATTTGTTGTAATTTTTAAATTTATCGATAATATCTATATAAAGATAAAGAGGGCTATTTAGTGTTTCTTTGAGGATGAAGCCTAATTTTTCCCAAATAGTCTACGCATGAGCAAGCTACTTAATCATATTGTTTGACGAACTACTCGATGAAGAACCCTGCTAAATTTCTTGTAATGTTTGTTCTAATAAGAATCCGGTCTATTAGCCTGTTGATAAGTCAACAACTTGAACCGATGCAGCTCGATATGGCAATGTGTATCTAGTCCCCTTTATATTCTCGATACACCTATTCGGTGACACCTCTTTAGATGATAGATATACTCATTTTGATATCGTTGTCACTGACTTGGTTTTGTTGATCATTCAATATCGTTGATTGTCGAAACACGTCTTTAGAAGTTGAGAAGTTTTAAGGTCGAGGCGAAGACAAACCTCTTCTCTCTTTGAGACAATATTGCCTCGTTAGGTGCTTAAAGTGCTTATGATTTGATTGACAATTGACTCCGTAATATAAGCACCCTAAATTTTGAATTTGTGAACTTTCGAACAATTTTACTACCACAACATTCATCAATCAATCAACTAATTAATCTATTAATTAATTCTCAAGGATTAATTTATCTCAATTCTTAATTAATCAATCAATGAACTAATTTGACTTGATGTTCATTCGAGAAATTAGTTTACGACAATCTATTCGCATAATTACCGTGCTTGTCCCTATTCGACTTATTGGCTATGAAAACTAAATTTTCTAGCAGCATCTCCAAAAAGTTCCATGGCGGCCAAGCCACTCATCTTATTCAGTTAGTGCTTCTGAAAAAGACAACCATTGCAAGCAGTCAGCAACGTCACATGCCTCGAAGCATGATAACCAATTGTTTCTTTGACAACACCATGTGGCATAGCCCAAGTATTCTCAAACTTGGCTCGACTTTTTTCTCAGTTTCTTCTGCATTGGGTCATTATATACTGATCATATTGTTAGAGGTTTTCCTCAGGTGAGAAAAGCTGTTGAATGACTTTCTTGAAGAGCTGAGTGTTAAACAGAACTACTTCCGAGCTGAGCAGCTGTGCAGAGCCAAGCTGCTGTGCTGAACTGCTGTGCCTAGTTGAGCTGCTGTGCTAAGCTAAGCTCTTGAGCCGAGCTGCTGTGCCTAACCAAGCTATTACGCTGAGCTGAGTTACCGAGTGCCGAGTGTCGAGTGCCGAGTACCGAGCTGGGCTGCCGAGTCAAGTTGCCGAGCCGAGCTGTCGAGTGTCGAGCTGGGCTACCGAGCCAAGTTGCCGAGCCGAGCTGTTGAGTGCCGAGCTGGGCTGAGCCAAGTTGCCAAGCTGAGCTGCCGAGCTCATTTTAGAAGTAGTGTTTCTAAGCAGCAGATTGTTCAGAAACTGAAGAGCCGAGATTTGCATTAAACGCATCTTCCTTAAAATAGATTCGTCTACCTCCACGGTGCTTAGAGGCCAATACAGGACATCCGTTCCTAGGATATAACAGTGAAACCACGAGCTCTACCAAGCACAGGTAGTCATGGCGAACTGAAATGCACCTGAGTGCTATCACAAGATTCTGCCGAGTAAGAGAATACTCGACAAACAAAGAGAAAGAAGAAGAGGACACATAGGTGGATGGATTACTCGTCGCTCCACAAATTGCTCAAAACTAAGACTCCCTTTTATAGGGTTTAGGAGTCCTCCCCAAGGCTGGCCGAATAAAAGTCATTAAATAACTTTTACTTGCCGCAGTGAAACGTCAAACGTTTTAAATGAGTAAAGGATTCTCATTAATGCATCTGTTACATCTGAGCAAAAATAATTCAGATGGCAAAATGTTGGTTCATCCTCTTGGGGAAATTTTGCCTTGATCGATCCAAAATTTGATGCACAGGTCGCGCTCGCATACGAGTCACCTCGGCTTAGTGCAATCCGGCCCCCGGATTTGTACCCCTTTGCGGGCGCGCGTGTGAGAGAGAGTCTCTCCCCACGCATTTGTTCACAACATACATGCTTGTGAAACAATATAAAATAAACATTAAGCTTTGAAACTACCAATGTGAGACTAAAATCCTATACACAATGGAGAGTCTCCTTCATCCATCTCTTTTCATTCATAATTTTCTAACAATCTCCACATGAATAGAAATAAAATATGTGATAGCATTCAACAGTTGAATCTAGTATAGGATAGGTAAGTTTTACTCTTTGAATCTTTCCTTGTGAAGATATATTTGTTTACTGGCTGACAGTAGACACAATGTCTTTGAAGTGTTCTACCGTTTGTGTAAGCATTGACATATCTCACTTAGGACTCTCCCTGAGATACCTCAGTTCTCACGGCCATAAACACGCCTGGTTCTGTGAGAAGTTCTAAGAATCGTACCTTCAATTCTCTTCGAAGCGGCCTCACTTCTTTCTCACATAGGTAACCTCTCAAGAGTATTTCACCCTACTTTCCTGGATTATTAAAAGTCGTGTGCTTAACCTTCATCCTTTCACTGTTCTATTGGATTAATCCCCCACAGTAAGCTTCCCTAATCGATGCAATTAGGTTATCCCTTTAAACCTAGTTCTTGGGATCTCTAGTCTGCATAGGTTGGGTTTCCTTTGTACCAACATTCCTTATCGACATCAAACCCATCTTATACGATAAACTTACAACTAACTCTCGATTTAACCCTTTGGTTAGCGGATCCGCTAGGTTATCCTTTGACTTCACATATCAATAGTGATAACCTCTGTTGAGAGTAGTTGTCTAATGGTATTATATCTACGACGTATATGTCTAGACTTACAATTATACAGATGGTTCTGTGCACGGCCCGATTGACCATTGCAATGTATGCAAATTGTCGACACAGATTTCGACCATCTTGGAACATCTTCTAAGAATTGTCGTAACCATTCAGCCTTTCACCACACTTGTCAAAAGCTACAAACTCAGATTCCATTGTAGATTTAGTTATTACGGTTTGCTTAGAAGATTTTCATGATATGGCAGCACCTTCCAGAGTGAATAAATATCCACTTGTAGACTTTGAGTCTTTTACTTCAGATATTCAACTTGCATCGTTGTATCCTTCAATCACAGTAGGATATCTCATATAGTGCAGTCTATATCAACGAGTATACCTCAAGTACCTTAATACTTGTGTTATCACTTTCTAGTGCTCAACACCTGGATTACTCGTGTATATACTTTGTTTGCTCACTGCATAGGCCAAGTCTGGTCATGTACAACTCATTAAATACATCAAACTTTCAATCACCCTGGCATGCTCTATCTGAGCGATACTCTCTCCTCAATTTTTTGATAGATGTTGACTCATATCAATCAAAGTTTGTGCCAGCATAGTATCACCCTTAGTGAATTTTTTAAGAATTTTATCCACGTAATGGGACTGACTCAGAGCAAGTCCTTATGATGTTTGAAGAATCTTATTTCCTAAGATCACATCAGCTAGACCCATGTCTTTCATGTCAAATCTTGAGTTCAACATATTTTTAGTGGATTTGATTATCTTATCATCGCTCCCAACGATAAATATGTCATCTACATATAGGCACAAGATGACAAAGTCACGCTCTGTGGCTCTAATGTAGATACATTTGTCACATTCGTTGATCTTAAATCCACTTTCCTTCATGGCATTATCAAATTTTTCATGCCACTGCTTTGGTGCTTGTTTCAAGCCGTATAACGACTTCACCAATCTACACACCTTGTTTTCCTGTCCAGG
>JBAMHZ010430510.1:0-10838 GCA_037177395.1 Alpinia galanga | reverse complement strand
GTATTTTAAATTTAAAAAAAAATGAAAAACCTTTTTATATTTTTGAACATGAAATAATTTTTAATAATAAAAAAATAAGTAACATTATTTTTTATCTTAATAAATCAGTAACTGTAAGTAACTTTTTATCCATCCAATATTTACATATTATTTGAGGTAACGGCTAAATCATTTTTCCAAGTGCTCACTAAATTTTATCTTTTTAACTATAATTATTATTTTAAATAATTAAAAACAGAATATTTTTTCAAACATATAAAGTTTTTTTATTTAGATTCCTCTTGCCATTTTATGCTAAGATTTATAGTCTTCAAAGCCCGAGTTTAAAGTAAAATATTTCAAATTTTTCAAAAGAATAATATATATATATATTTTAAAAAGTATGATCTTAAGTTGATGTAGACCCATTCAAAGTGATTTGAAATAACTTTTTTAATTCAAAAAGAATAAAAAATAAAAAATAAAAAATGAATTAGTCAAACATAAGTGATGTCTATCATCTTATAATCGACAAATTATATTTTATGTCTTACATCAAGTTTTTTTAAAACAAAAAAAACAACAACAACAAAAGAAAATTCACTAACTTATGATTAATTCATATTCATAGAAATCCAAACTATAGAATACAACAAAATAGGTCATAACAATGGAGAGGCAGGAGAGCCGCCGGAGCAACCACTACAAGAACAAAAAGCCAGCCGCAGAGGTGGCATCCACCGGCTGTTTCCGGCACTGTTTCTCCCTCTGCCGCCCGACCGCCTCCCCTTCCCACCGCTCGCTCCCGAACCCCTCCTCCTCCTCCTCCTCGCACCCGCCGCAACCGCGGCCGCCGCCGCTGTCGTCCCTTTTCCGAGACGGCAAGGCCGCGGCGCACGCCTACTGGCACAGAGCGAAGCAGCTGGAGCGGGAGATACAAAACCTCAACGAGCGGCTCGCGGCGGAGTTGCGCTTCGCGGAGTCCTTGAAGAACTCCGCAGTGCGTGAAGAAGACCATCATCAGATGCTGAGGCTCGAAGACGGAAGCTACCTCCATAAGATCAAGAAGCTCGGTCGGCCGTGGGGGAGCTTGTTCATGCAGGTTTCGACGCCGATGGTCGCCGAGAACGCCGTGACCGTAGAGGAGGTGAGATCAATTTACAGAGCATTCATACGTTCGATAAATCTTTCATATAGTGCGCAGTAAAGTAGTTATTTTGGGACAGGTTTTGCGCGGCATGGCTTCATGCAAGAGGGAGGAAGTGTGCAAATACCTAGAGGAATCGATGTCGTTGCAAGACGTGAGCCCGCACCGATCGGGGGAGATCAGGGGGAAGAAAGTGGTGGAGGGATCGGAGGATGACTTAATGGAGGCTCTGCTGCTGAGCGCAATTGATAAGATCGAAAGTTTGGCGATGGAAGGGCTTCGGATACAGATGGGAACCGGCCCCAGCGGTAACGAGGTGGCGGAGGAGAATACGGAGAAGGCTGCGACTGCGAACAAGAACCACGTTGTTCTAGTGGTGCTGATTCAGATCAGGGATCCGAAGGAGAGCTATGAGGCGGTGGGAGAACCTATGATCGGACTGCTCGAGTCAGCCACCGGAGAGGTCGCCGCCGGGAAGAGGCTTGAATTGCAGGGGATACACATTGCGGGGATGAAGTGCACGACTGCGGCGGCCGATGGCAGGGACTACATCTGGAGCACTTCGCTTAAAGGTTGCAAAGAACTGCACAAAAGCTGCTGCGTGCATCTCATCAGAAATCCAAATCGTTTTTTCGCACGAGAGAAATAGATTTTCTCGATCGTTTATGACCATTTTTTTTATAATTGAATTCAATGGCCGACATCTGACAAAATGCTTATTCCATTCCATGGATGAAATTGGTGTTTGTCTTCATGAACAAAGCCAAGTTTATAATGACAAACCAGGACAAGTAATTTGGGGTTTCTTCAATTTTAAATTTTTTTTATCACGTGGAATTGATGCAATTTTTGTCAGTTCTTTTTTTGTTGTTTTGTTATTGTAGTCGACGATTATGAGATATTTCAAAGTAGAGATTTAATATGCTCTTATAAGACTCAAGCTTTTATATAAAAAATAAAAGAAGATGTTGCTTTGATTGTGAAACCCAAAAGAAAAGGTCAAACTTCCCCTGACACAGTGATTTAATTTACCAGATCAATCACTTGTCTCTCCCTCACTGCCCCTTCTTCTGCTCTCGTCCTCTTAGTTCAAGTGTTCCCTCCCTGATTGTTGGAAATGGAATAGTCCATTTATAGCCTATCATCAACTTAAACTCCTCCACTAATCGCCTCTTCGACTAAATCGCTATAAAATTCTACCATACCTTCTTGCACTCATCGATCTTATTCAATTCTTCGGTTTCCATGGCTCGTCTCTTTCTACTTCTCCATTATTTGCTCTTCTGTTCTTTGGCGGCCTCTGCCTTCGACGTCACTAGCATCCTCTCACAGTTCTCTGAGTTCTCCACCTTCACTTATCTCCTAGCCCGCACTCGCCTCGCCGGTGAGATCAACACCCGGAAGGGCGGCGTCACCGTCCTCGCCGTCCAGAACGGCGGATTGCCCATAGCTGCCATGTCCGACCAACCCGACGACGTACTGAAGAAGATCCTCTCCCTTCACGTCGTCCTCGACTATTTGGACGCCACCAGGATCCGCAGGATGTCGACCCACACCGCCATCCTTACCACGCTCTTCCAAGCCTCCGGCCGGGCTTCCGGCCTCGACGGCTTCCTCAACATTACTGATGTCGACAAAGGCGGCCGAGTCGCGATCAGCTCCGCGGTGCCTGGCTCCCCTCCGGGATCCTACTTCGTCAGGGTCTTGGTGGCGCTACCTCAATCCATCTCCGTGCTACATATCAGTAGCGTCATTTTCCCTCCTGAGGCGGGCGGTGCATGGTCCGACGCCGGCAGAGCGGCCGCTGAATCGACGACGCCAACCGATGCGTCACCAAGGATGGCCCCAATACCGCTGCTGATTCCGCCAATAAACAAAGGAAACCACTGGCCACCAGCTCCGGCACCGAATTGGGCACCTACTTCACCGGCGATGGAACCACCAAGCATGGGGGGCGTACCGCCCCTAGCTACGCTGGCTCCAGATGTGGAACCCTCAGCCACTTGGTCAAACATCGTGATGCCACCTGGCGGAGAAGTTTCGGAGACATCGAACACGAGGCCAACGATAATACCGGCATCTCCGGCACCAGAGGATCCGCCGACGTGGGCACCAGCTGTGCCGACTTGGTCGGAAATGGCATTCACGCCTGAGAAAACACCTTCCAAGACGCCGTTTTCTCCAAGTACGGCACCTTCTCCGGCGTCGATGATCGAATTTCCATCGGGCGAGTCGCCAATCGTAGCGCCTGAACAACCTGATATGCCTACGTGGCCTTATATATCGTTGCCACCTGACGCTTCCCAGCCGATACCGAGCACGGTTGGAGAAGAAGCGCCGCCTTCCGTGTCGCCCCACATCGCGCCTACGGAACCGACCCGGCCGCACATCGGAATTCCAACTCGGACATTGCGGCTCATACAATTTGCTCCCGGAATGGCACCAGCTATGCCGACGTGGCCGTCGAATGGGATGCCACCGGGTGGGTCAATCGTCATGGGACCCACTGGACCACCATCTCCGCTTACGACTGATATTCCACCCCCCAGGGAACCGAGCATGGGGCCCACGTCACCGCAGCGACCAGCGATGGCTCCTCTTCAACCGCTGTGGCCGCCCACCATGGCGCCCACCCCATTCAGGTGGTCCTTTCTACGGTCTCCACCCGGCGAAGCGCCTGCCAGATCACAGAGAATGGAGCCAACAGAGTCACCATCTTCCTCCAGTAGATTGCCACCTGACGCCGGGCCGCCACGTAAGCCACCGCGGATGGGCCCTGCTTCGTCGCCAGTTGCTCCGCGAGTGCCGGAGATGGAACCGGTTTCGCCGGAGTTGCCTAGCGGGATCATTAGACCGCCACCTAGCTTAACCCCATCGACTAGTCGGCGGCTGATCACGAAACCACCTTTTGAGGCGATGTCAAGTGAAACTAACCCGACGTCGACGACGCTTGATCCCACTTCGCCTCCAGGAACCTCGGTGCCACAGGGGGAGTCTCGGGGCGTGGCAGGAATGACAAGTGTGGCTATGGCCATTCTCGCCTTGCTTTTGGGCGCTCTCTGTCTATGAGTTCTGTTTTCTTTTCTTTTTTTTTATTGTTGTTAATGTAATTTCTATGTATGAGCTTGAACTTGTAAAAATAATAATAAAAAACAAGAGAAATAATTGTCTAATTGATTTGTTATCGTAGCATAATAGACACATTTATACAAATTATCTAACTGGAATATCAAAACTATTATAATTATATAAATAATGAGAATTATGGTAATCGAGATTGCAGCACAAAAATTCTCCCCTGTTTTGCATTCTGTTTTGTTCTCTCTCACTCTCCTTTTGTTTTGCTTTCTGCTTCTTCTTTTTTCTTTTCTTTTTTCTGAGAAAAATAAAATTTAGAAATAGAAAACAAAAATAATCTGAAAGATTTAATTAGATGATGCAGAGAGCATAGGCGACGCCTGAGTTCTGAGAAGCGCCGCTCAGCTCTGCTTGGCGACGGATTTGCTTGCGGCATTGAAGGGAGAAGCGTCGTCGCGCGCGATCAGCCAGAGAAAGTGATCGACGGTGGTCCTTCTGCAGGAGAGGAAAGATCGGACCGCCGGGGATGGAGCGGAAGGGAGGGAAGGACTCTGCTTTCTTCAGCTTTCGACCGCCAGGAAAAGCAACGATCGCAGTCAAGGAAGCCAGACCCCCGTTGCCGCTTGGAGGAAAGCAACAAAAATATTATGACAAAAGGATAATTTAATATATAATGTCAATAATTATAAAACAATAAAAACTACGATAGGATTTATTGTTATTTTCATTGTCATTGGGCATTTTGGAAGAGTTGAAGTTGTAATTTAGGACCATAAAAAACTGTAGAATTTTTTAAAAACTCGAACTCAATCGAATCGATTGATGAACCGATGATAATCCTCATAATTAAACACATATATTGTACATTTTTGTACTAATTCTCACTTATAAAAAGTGCCTGCATTTTATTTTATTTTATTTTTTAAATTTATTTATGTTCTCTGTCAAAGTCGTCGTGCCATCCATGCCTTATCAAATTCCCAACGCTAGGCACGCTTTGAATAATTAAATTGGAAACCACAAAATATAGAGTGGAACGAAGGAACATGTTTTTGTTTTTATTTTAAAAAAAAAAGTCCTCTTGTCATCGCTCGTTAGCGGTTGGTTTTGACAGCTTTGGGGTCACCTACCAATAATTGTCACCTAATTAGTTGCGACTTACACCAATTCCAACCAACCAACCATTCGATTAAGTGGAAAATTCTACGGTTGAAGGATGCATACTTATCCGCGTGAACTTTAAGCAGTAAACTTTTCCCAGCAAACTTAGAGAGCGACGGCATCGCCACATCTCTAGCTGCGGACTCCATTCGTATCTGGTCACGATCGAGTTTGGACCGTGTCAAAGTCGGACTCGATCAACACGCCGCGCTGACTCGGCCCTAATGCGCAACGCGACATAAACAGCGTTTTCGCAAGTTGTCGCAAATCGTTGGCACTGAATGATCGCGGGCTGCTCCTGCGGCGAGACGAACAGCGAGCAGCTAGCGCTCGATGTGCGCCCAACCGGCGGCCGACCCCTTGAATGGCCCAGTCTTTGCCCATTAATAAGTCAACTGTTGGCTTTCCTGCCTTGATCTGACCCCTTGCGTATGAATGTAATGCCGTCCAACCCTCGCTCCTGGTTATATAACGAAGCGCCCCATTTCTTTTTCCCACAGGGAGAGAGGAGAACTGATCTCTTTTACCCGAAGCAAGCAAGGCTCTTCTCTCTTCGTCTTCTACCGCTGCTGCTGCTCCTGCTGGTGTTGTTTGCTGCCGAGGGAATTGTCTCAGGATGGGTTCGATCGCGGTGGAGGAGGAGACTATTTTCCGGTCCAAGCTGCCGGACATTGATATCAAGAACGACATTCCCTTGCACGCCTATTGCTTCGAGCGGCTGCCTGAGTTCGCGGACCGGCCCTGCATCATCGACGGCGCGTCCGGGGATGTGCTCACCTACGCGCAGGTTGACGCCGCGGCGCGCCGCTTCGCCGCGGGGCTCCTTGGGGCAGGGGTCGGCCGGGGGGACGTGTTCATGATCCTCCTCCGCAACTCACCGGAGTTCGTGATCGCTTTCCTCGCCGCGTCCCACGCCGGGGCTGTCGCCACCACTGCCAATCCTTTCTACACTCCCGGCGAAATCCATAAGCAGGCGGCGGCCGCGGGGGCGCGCCTCATCGTCACGGAATCGTGCTACGTGGAGAAGATCCGTGAGTTCGCAGAGGAGCGCCGCGTGGCCATCGTGACGGTGGACGATGACGGAGGTGTCGGCTGCCGCCGCTTCGTGGAGCTTCTCGGCGCGGACGCCGGGGAGCTGCCTGCCGTGGAGATCGATCCGGATGACGTGGTGGCGCTACCGTACTCGTCGGGAACCACGGGGCTGCCCAAGGGCGTGATGCTGACGCATCGGAGCCTAATCACGAGCGTGGCGCAGCAGGTTGACGGCGACAACCCCAATCTGTATTTCCACGAAGACGACGTGCTCCTGTGCGTGCTTCCGCTGTTCCACATCTACTCGCTCAACTCGGTGCTCCTCTGCGGGCTCCGGGTAGGGGCCGCCATCCTCATCATGCGGCGGTTCGAGGTGGCGCCGCTGCTGGACCTGGTGCAGCGGTACAGAGTGACGGTGGCTCCCGTGGTGCCGCCCATCGTACTGGAGCTGGCAAAGAGCCCGCTGATGGACGGGTACGACCTCTCCTCCGTACGGATGGTTATGTCCGGCGCCGCGCCGATGGGCAAGGAGCTCGAGGAGAAGTTCATGGCGAAGCTCCCCAACGCGCGGCTAGGGCAGGTGAGTCATCATTGCCTCTGGTAGTGGGGCACACCCATACCATTTTGATCAACTATTTTCTGTTCATTTTAACTAAGTTTTTTGGGGGAAATAATAAGCGTTGGGCGATCTGATTCAAATTTGAAATTCGATAGGGTTACGGGATGACGGAAGCGGGGCCGGTGCTCTCGATGTGCCTGGCGTTCGCGAAAGAGCCGTTCGAGGTGAAGTCCGGCGCGTGCGGCACCGTGGTGCGGAACGCGGAGATGAAGATCGTAGACCCTGACACCGGCGCGACGCTTGGGCGCAACCAGCGCGGCGAGATCTGCATCCGCGGATCCCAAATCATGAAAGGTCCGATCTCCTTCGTCCTTCCAATCTCTCTAGCTCGAACAATTGAATCTCTCTCTCTAGCTCGAACAATTGAATCTTTGCCCGTAGCATAATGATCAATTATAATACTCCTGCATGTTCCTCTGTACAAGCTGTTCGTTAGTTTCTCGATCCTTTTCTGCGTGAGCCTTCTTGTCGATATGCGCGATGTGATCGATCGCATCGCCACAAGAAACCTTGCGTTAGATTGGTCGCTAGGAGCCAGTTCTTCCACCAACCCTTGTAGACCTTGACTCGCTCAACTTTCACTTGAAAAGCCGGCCTTGGCATGGCAAATATTATGGATAAATAAATACGATTTGCATACCACAGATTATGATAAATTAATGATTTTCCTATAGAATTGTTAGTACATATTAATAGGAGATGTGTTGGTACAGGGTAGAGATTTAACAAGTATCTTTTTATTCTAGTTGAACCTGTTCTCTAACCACTATATTCTAGTGAACAAGTTGCAATGGAAGATTTAGAGCCATTATAGACGCACAGATTTACATATAGTTCAAAGTAAAAAAGATAGGTTCCCAATACTTAATTCCAGCATGTATAGGTAACCTAACCTAACCTAACCTAAATCTGCAGCAACCTAAAACAGCTTCTGCTAGAATGAACTATTAAAAAAATGTTTCTTTCTGAAGCGTGCATGATCACATTATGATAGCATCTGGTCCACCCTTGTTGTTTACTTAACCAAATCATATGGCCAACTCGCTTATCCCATAAATAATCTTAATTTGAATGCATACGAAATGTATAGGAACTTGATGCACTAGGTTTTGCGTTTGTGCTGGTCCACCATAGTTTTACATGATTATCAGGCTGGTTCACATCACATGGGACATGCATGTCGCAATATATGTATCAATATTTGGTGCTGGTTGGTAGGGTAGATGTGTCTTAGTTGCAGCTTGCCCACCTTCCTAATTGCTCACCTTGAATCTGCCTCTCATTATTTGTAATTGATCTTGACATCCAAACTGGAGAGGCCATCAAATAGATCTTGCTTACTGAAAGGTTTTGGTATCATGTATTCTTGGAATGCATGGATAAATTAGCTGATCTATTAATCCTATGCAATGTTTCGAGTGGTCTATTTAGGAGTTATTTCTATGATGGATCTGAACCCCACTGTGGATAAACATCTTACATTTTAGTGATTCATGAACCTAGAGATTGATTGACTTCCCCCTTGAGAAAAGGAAAATATTTAGTTGAGTTGCTTTCTTTATTTAATCCAAGAGAATAATCTAGTTGCATACCTCCTAGCATTCGTTGTAATTACTCATTTTAATTTAAATGGATCATGTGGCACACACATTGTGTAATTACTCATTTAATAAACACAAATATTTTTTAAATGTAAAATAATATGTTTTTTTTTAACTATATAAAAACTTAAACTATAATCATATGATTGTATGATCTGTACTATATACTATTATATCCTATCTTTATAATTACTAATAATTAATTATCTATATGATCCAATCTGACTCATTTATTTGTGGATCAAAAATGGGTTCATCTGTTTACAGTTTGAACTTATTTACTTGAAACTTAGTGCGGTAGTAATATGTAGAAGGATCATACCAACTTTTGACACCCGTAACACCATCAACACAACCTTCACTTTGTGGTGCCAAAATTAAATTGTGAATTGGTGAATTGGACAGGTTACATCAATGATGCAGAGGCCACAAACAACACCATAGACAAGGATGGTTGGCTACACACAGGAGATATCGGCTTCGTGGACGATGATGATGAGGTCTTCATCGTCGATAGGCTGAAGGAGATAATCAAGTACAAAGGCTTCCAGGTAGCACCGGCCGAGCTTGAAGCACTACTTGTTGCCCATCCAAACATCGCCGATGCTGCCGTAGTCCAGTGAGTTCAGGATTGAAAACTTGTAGATTCTGTAATTGTTAGAGACATAGTTCATGTTATTGAAAAAGTCATGGTCATGATTGGCAGTCACAGCGCTCTTGGTGCCTTGTGGTTTGCAGGATGAAAGATGAGGCAGCAGGGGAAGTTCCTGTTGCTTTTGTTGTGCGATCGAATGGGTCACAGATCACTGAGGACGAGATCAAGCAATACATTTCAAAACAGGTACAACTAAAGACCAAATTTTCTTATCACCATTTCGATCTTTTCATCATATTTGAAGCATGTTAATCAAACTCCGAGTTCGACTCTCTCAGGTGGTGTTCTACAAGAGGATCAACAAAGTTTTCTTTACAGATGCCATTCCGAAGGCACCCTCCGGTAAAATTTTGAGAAAGGATCTCAGAGCAAAGCTAGCAGTTCTTTTTCCATGATGCCATCCATTTCGATGTCACAAATACATCATCATCTTGAATCTTTTCTTCCCTGCTTTTGTGTTGCTGTTGGTCTGAACATGGTCAGATTGATGCTCTGATACCGAGAGAAACTATTGGTTTATTATTTGCTATACAAATTGAGTTTGTATTATACTGACAGAACATGCATTTGTTGAATGATAAGGTATTCGTCTCAGCACTTCAACGAAGAAATCGTTAACCCTAAACCCTAAAATATATCCCAATCTCAAAGCTAGTTTGCCCCAAACACCCATCTAAATACAAACTGTCATAGTTTTTTTAGTTGTCGAAACACTTTACGTGAATAATAGTTATCGCCTGACTTTATAAATGAATCCTCAATCCTCACTAAATATATCACTAGCTAAAGAAGCTAATAAGAAATGTTGTTCCTTTAACCTTTTTTCGCAATGAGTAGGCACCAAATAATTTGCTGCAAAGCGAGCGCTTTGATGGTCCCCCAATTTTCTCTCTGTTTCACTGCATTACAACATGAAATTCCTTGGCTGAATACTTTCCTTCATCTTTTCTTTGCTGTTCTGCATTTCTCTCTATCGACTTCCACTGTTAATCTTCAGTCAAGGATTTGACCTGAACAGAGATGGGCCTTGAATCATTGTCATCCCACCACGGAAGGAGCCAAACCGTCGAAGAAGCAGATGTCGTCGTCGTCAAATGTCCAAGACTTCGATAGTTGGTCTATTCTGCTTCCGGTTTCTCCTGATGATGCTGTTGGCAATCCTGTGCACAATCTATCTCCACTTTGCGATCAGTTTCAGTGCGGTGCTAGATTCGTGTTCAGGATTTTAAAAGACTCTATGCCATGCTAATTCTAACGCTAACGCTAACGCTAACGCTAACGGACGGGTGCTAACGACTGTGATACAGGAGAGAACTATCAGGATCTAGAGGCTAGCTTATCAGAAAAGGGACTATGTCAGACAGGAGACTATTATTTATGTCTCGATAGACGATCCTTATTTATATCTCGATAGGAGACCGTTATCTATGTCTCGATAGGAGACCTTTATATATGTCTTAGTAGGAGACCGTTATCTATGTCTCGACAGGAGACTCTTATCTATGTCTCGACAGGAGACCCACCATCTGTCTCGACAGGAGATCATCATCTATGTCTCGACAGGAG